>CM034351.1:105619314-105659463 GCA_019925275.1 Mytilus edulis
CGGAACAAAGGAATGTCTTTCTTTTCTTTCATCCAAGACATTCGAACTGAGTATTTCTCCATTACAGAATTCTTGATCATTTTAATAACTTGAGGATTTCGTTTTTCGATTAACCTTTCAAAATTTGTCTGATTCAAAACATATATTTCAGTTTCCTGCATGCATGTGATAGAATATGAAAAGGTATTCAAATTCATAGCGACTTCAAAATCACCTGCAAATAAAAGCAAAACTACATGGAAATCAATGCATATGTATATATATAAACATAATAAAAAAACAACAACAAGAGGTTTAAATACTGATGATTTTTTACTCCAGGAATAAATGGTCTTAGCTGTATTTGGGAAAGTATTTCGGAATTGTTAGTCCTCGATCCATTTCAACTACGTATTCTATTTTACCCTTTTAACTTTTTTGATTTGAGTGTCACTGATATAAGTCTTTTGAAGACGAAAAACTCGTCTGGTATACACAATTTCAATCTGAGTTTCTTTGTAGAAAATATCGTGTTTAAATAAGGTACTAGTAGTTTAATTAACTTCGATCCAACTCTATACGGCTGGTCAGTGAATGTTAGCTGTTCTCGTGTTGTAAGTCCTTGGTGATTTTCACCGCATGAAGTTATTAAAACATACTCATTAAAGATACCAGGCTTATATCTAGTGCGCCAGAAACACTTTTATAGTTTCTTACAGTGAAAATTCTGAATGCTTTTCCTGTGTTTTCATAGTTTGTTATTTGATTCAAACATTTGACTTCGTTGCTCCTATTGATTAGTAACCAGATCACATGTGTCTCACGATTCACAATTAGAGTCTGTTATAATTTTCAGTTTGGGATGTATTTGTGAGAATCAAGATCAGGGTTTCAAAAGCTGAGGTGAGTTTCATTAAGTACTATACAATATTTGTTCATAGCTGTATCATCTTTTAGAAAGTCTAACTTATCTATTTTGACCCTGAATTCTAAACATTAAAAACGTTTACACGTGTTGAGCGATTTGATAAAACACTTTTTTTCCCGTCAAAACTTTAAAATAAAGGAAAGATATATCATATATTCTACAGAAACGAAAAAAAAAACCACTTTTTGCGTCCGAAACGCTTGTCATCTGAAAATCTCAACCCAAACTGTATAAAGGAGTACAATGGTTCTAATAAACAGTACACATCAGTTCACAATAGCGTTCGATCGATTGGCATGAAATGATGACTTGAATGGAATTTACATAATACAGAATAACGGACGCAAATTAATAAACTGTTATCACAGAGATATGTCTCGGTTTTTGGTAATTTCGATAATGCAAATGTTGAAATTAAAATAGCAACACTTTAAAATGTAAGATTTGCAAATATTTAAAGTCAATGAACCATGACTGACGGTACATGGCTAAACAATCTAGATGAAAATGCTAATACAACGCATGCCAAATACCATTGACTTATCATCAGTAGTTAAACAAACCTTAACTCAAACTAAAACATGCAAACTAAGCAACATTTAAAAAAACACCTATATTTGAGGGGGCTGGGTCCGATAATATCCATAATAATGAGATGTGTCAATGCTAATACAACGGCATACCAAATATCCTTGACCTACCACTAGTGGTTCCCCATAAACTGACCATTTCACAAACTAATAAATGAAAACTATGCAAATATTTCAAAGTCAATTGACAATGACGTAGGGGATGGGGCTAAATGCTCTCCATGGAAATGAGAAATGCCAATGCTATTCAACTGCATACCAATTATCATTAACTTACCACTAGTGGCTCGTCCAGCGATACAAAAATGAAGAAATTGGCAAAATGAGAAAAGAGTGTAGAATAAAGGGACGTTCAACCATAAAGTATATAATGACACCTAATACTAATATCTTACCTAATATTTCTTGAGGGGCTACCAAACAGAATTCTAGTTGACGACGTGTTGGTAGTGGTGATCGTCTACCACTTGTTGACCTCGCTCGTGGGGAGGAGGACTCGCTGCTGGTATAAACATTAAGGGACGATTTCGGTCTGCTTGTACGCTTTTGTTTTAAACCATTGGCCCCTGTAAGTGCACTTAGTTCCCTATTTAAAAATAATAACAAGCATAAGTCTTTGAAAAGACCAATAACTAAACATAAAATTATATTACAATAAAAAAAACCACCGAAGATGTGGTAGGTTTGATTACATATGAAGTTAACAATTATAAGTCACCGTATGTCCTTCGGCAATTAGCAAAACTCAAGCCATATATCAAGCTATAAAAAGCACTTATATGACGAATCAAAAACACTTTTCTTTCTTGTGTATTCCCCTATTAAGACATGCTAAAATACCAACAGCACAATAGAATTCGACTAACTAAACATATTAAAATCGTACAATAAGTTACAAGATAAAAAGACAAACAAGTCCACAAAACATATATTATATAGAAAACTAAAGATTGAAAAACAGGAACCCCACCAAGAACGAGATCTCAGTGCCACAGAAAGGTTCAGATTTGGGTAGCTCTAGACCAAAGTATACCATCGGTGGAAACAATAGACACACTAAACCACCAATTAGATTTAAGCAACCTTGTAGTGAAAGGAAATAATTGTTACCTTATATTTAAACGAAAAAAATCATTGTGTTGTTTTTAAATGGCTGAATGTGCATGTCGGCTCGTCTTGATATAAAATGGTTTTGGGTGCCACATGTGGAGCAGGATCTGCTTATCCATCTGGAGCACCTGAGATCACCCCCAGTTTTGGGTGTGGTTCGTGTAGCTTTGTCTTTAGTTTTCTATGTTTTGTCTTCTGTACTATTATTTGTCTGTTTGTCTTTTTATTTTTAGCCATGGTGTTGTCAGTTTATTTTCAATCTATGAATTTGACTATCCCTCTGGTATATTTCGCCCCTCTTTTACATCGAAATCGATATGTAATATTGACATGTCATGCCCGCCCGCGCTTAAAGTTATTAACTTATTTGTATATATATATATATATGTTAACAATGAGCCATTTCCTCAGTATTGGCAAACATTTTGCTATATATAGATCCTACTTTAAAGATTGTTTCACTTGATCCCAAGCTAATCTAGTGATTATAATTCGTCAAACTAATATCGTTCTATCTTGTATAAGTTTATAGTATATCCTTTATAGTAAAAAAAGAATTGGTCAAGAATGTGTAGCAAACAAGTTATTTAAATGATTTGGCGCGCAAATATGAGTTCTAAAATAAAATATATTTAAATCCTGTTATGGCTAGTTTTGATCAGAATTGTCCCATCATAATTCATTTGTTATGCCCCACCTACGATTGTAGAGGAGCATTATGTTTTCTGGTCTGTTGGTTCATTCGTCCGTTCGTCTGTCTGTCCCGCTTGAGGTTAAAGTTATTAGTCTGTCTGTCCCGCATGAGGTTAAAGTTATTGGTTGTGGTATTTATTTATAAAGTTGAAGTCCAATCAACTTGAAACTTAGTACACATGTTTCCTATGATATGATCTTTCTAATTTAAATGCCGAATTAGATTTCTTACCCCTATTTCACTGTCCACTGAACATAGAAAATGATAGTTCGAGTGGGGCATCCGTGTACTATGGACACATTGTTGTTTATATATAATTTAGAGCGAGTGTTCTATATACCTTCTAAGTGATTCGCGTGCTTCTTCCTTCTTCAAGTCTTCAATGTTTGGTAAAGGATAGAAGTGAGAATATTGCGTAGAATGCTGGAATGGATCTGATATCACTTTCGCCTGGCCACTGAAAATATAGTGTATGGTATGAAAAGTATGTAATTGATTCTTATGAAATAGAACGAATAAAATTGAGAATGGATATGAAGAATGTGTCAAAGAGACAACAACCCGACCAAACCAGGAAACAGCAGAGGGCAAACAATTGGTTTCAACACAATAATGCATTTCTCGTGTTGTTTTCCTGCAAAAAAACTTCATGTGTATTAGTACTTTATGTTCACTCTGAAACCTCAGGTTTCAATAAGTTCTATGTAAGCAGTAGTCGCAAGCTTTTAAAATGTAGTAAACATTCGGTGACCTATGAGTGCTTAAATATAAACTATTTAGAGCCTGTTTGTCTCATTGACAATCATATCAGTGGCGGATCCAGGGAGTGAATCCGGGGGTTGGAACCCCCTTTTGACGACCAATGATTTTGAATTGATCCGCCCCTACATACCACTACAGATGTTTTATTAAAGCAATGATTACCTGATTATAAAACGTAAACCATCAAACCGAGTTCCTTGCTTTATTATGACGCTTTCAAAATGAAACTTCTCCTTCTTCAAGCTCATTGCGAGTTGTTTTTTATACTTTGGATGCCATCTGTCAAATAAAGGATTACTTTCGACAAACTGTTTCCTTTCAGCAAATTCCTTAGCATGGAAAGACTTAATACATCTGTTGTACAGATCTCTACCAATTACAATTAAATCTGTAGTCTCGTCTGTGATTATTGTTGCATTTCTAACGCTGTCGGCGTTTATAAGTGCAAGTTCTCCAAAGCTTTTGCCACATTCTAAAGAAGAAAAAAGTTCTTATTAAAGTTTTGCTTTTAGTAAGCATATGCGTTTACTTTTCTACATTGGCTAGAGGTATAGGGGGAGGGTTGAGATCTCACAAACATGTTTAACCCCGCCGCATTTTTGCGCCTGTCCCAAGTCATGAGCCTCTGGCCTTTGTTAGTCTTGTATTATTTTAATTTTAGTTTCTTGTGTACAATTTGGAAATTAGTATGGCGTTCATTATCACTGAAATAGTATATATTTGTTTAGGGGCCAGTTGAAGGACGCCTCCGGGTGCGGGAATTTCTCGCTACATTGAAGACCTGTTGGTGACCTTCTGCTGTTGTTTTTTTTCTATGGTCGGGTTGTTGTCTCTTTGGCACATTCCCCATTTCCATTCTCAATTTTATATTAAAAATCTGTAATTGAGCTGCATTTGTTTTATTAGTATAAGTGTATTTTTTACCCGCCATTAAGTAAACCATGATATTTGGCAAATCAGACGATTATTTTAGAAATGCATGCGCATGTTTTCTGCCATTTCAAGTCATTGTTAATATTTATCTTAGCTCATCCAGTGACCTAAAATTCGGTATTTCAACTTTGTTAGTACTGCTCATGGGGGTTAATCAGCCTCAGAGGATACCATCCGTCAATTATTATAAACAGTTTTTCGATATTGGTATAGGAACGAATTTGTTTGTAAATTTCAAATTCATTACATGTAAATAAATCTAAGCGTGTACAATTGCTTAGACTATCGTTATGGTTGTTTTATGTTGACGCTTGTTGGTTTTTATGCTCTCACGCGTCATATTATTGGTTACCAATCTTTTAACTAAGAGTAAAGAAATTATTTGTCTTTTTTGTTTGTTTGAAATATATGTTGTAAATAACAATTACTGGTAACAGTACAAATATGTGTTAAAGTCTTGCCTATTTCTCCCACATATATGCCATACTTTGATCGATCTAATTCTTTGATTTTTTCATCCTCTACTTTACCCATGCTCTCCCTCCTTTCTGCCAGTGGGTCTGGATTTCTGGAGACATCAGGTAAATCTTTTTCTAGTTCCAGAGTGGTATTTATATATATAGATACGGATCCATGCAATATGATGAAGAAGCTGAAGAAAATAATAATTCAATATTTTGAACATAAAATGGACTAGATGATTTCATCCATAAATTAGTCTCTGTACGTCTTTATAAAAGTTTCTAATGTAAATTATTTACAGCATTGTTCATTCAAGTTTATGTATTTTACCATACGGCATCTCTATTTAGATGAAATAATAAAAAAAAAAAAAAACTCGCATTTTCGTGTCATCACAGCAGATACTATATTACAAGTTTTACAACTATACTCACAATATACGGTTACAGATATTATGCAAGTAGTTAGGATGTTATAAGAACAAAAATAAACTCACCAGTCGCCTTTTTCGCCTTGCTCGATGAGAAGAAAGTCGCGTTCAGTTTTCATAAATTCACAATTTTTTACCAAGTCGTGGATTATTTCTGAAAGGAAATATATACACGACATCAAAGTGTGCTTTCGGAATTCCACACAATGAAATATATATAATTCGAGAGGTTCAACGGTTCAATCTGATATGGGTTTTGATATGAATTAAATATATATCATATTTCTATCAACTATATCAGAAATGGTCTGTATGGACCGTGACTGATATTACAATTTTCAGTGGAGTTTCTTATTTTTACATGATTTTCAGCTATATAAAGTCGCGAAATTAGACTTGTGTGAATAAATTCAAACGAGCAAACTAACGTTCTAATTTATATACAAAATGATGAACGAAAAACAAAAGAAATTGTAACCGTGACAGCAACAAACAACAACCCTTGAATTACTGACTCCTGGCTTTGGAAAAAAATGCATATTTGGAGGGGTTTAACTTGTTTGAAGGCATCAATGTTCCCCTAACCAAGTACAGTGGTTAAACAATATAAGATCACGTTATAAAAAAATATTTAAAAAAGGTTTACATCATTAGATGAATACTGAACAGATATATCATGTTAAGGAGGGGTATTTGCGAAAAATACCAGTCGAGAGAATGTTAAATTTCACGAGCCGTAAGGCGAGGGAAATTCATTCTCAAGACTGGTATTTTTCGCAAATACCCCTCAATAACATGATATATCTGTTTAAATACACCGAATGTTAATGTACTAAAACGCATTGATGATCGTGACGTTACAAGCGTCCAGTCGGATAGAGTATTTTTTGGCAAATACCACGGCAGAGAGGGTAAAAAAGGCATATCCTTTTAGCAAATACCCCGGCGGCGTTAAAAATGAACGATATTCATTTGATAACAGTAAATTGGTGAAAAATACACTGGCTATTAACCAATCAAAACCCCGGATTCTTACATAAGGTGTAATTAAAATAAAAATACATCTAACTAAAACACTATGCGGGCGTAGATGGGTACTTATACATCCCCATAACAAAAATACACGTACATATTTGAACGTACTCGCAGTTACTGACAGCTTGTTCAAAACCTAAACTTATAAAAATAATAATGCATCTAAGACTAAATCTTACCAATCAGTACACATCCAACATTCAATGGATTTCGTCATAAATAGTCAGAGAAAATCATGACCTTCTATAATTCCAATATATGTAGGTATCGACAGGTTGTAGAGCCATGAATGTGCATATGTATATAACAATAATATATAGCTTGATTTTAATTTACTGATAACAAAATCAATAGTTTATTACCCAAAAAAAACAATATTCAAAGATCTAATTACAGTGTTCCATTGGTAACCTTTTAGAATAAGTTTTTTACTCGGATCGTTTCTAAATTTCCAGTCACCGTAAACAACATTTCCGTAAAAAATGAAGATGTGCTATCCCTTAGTTTATTTAGCATGCTCAGAAAGTCAATAGCTATATAGTTCAGCACCCATACTTTTACATTTTTAAAAGAAATTTTTGAAAACTAAATCATCGAAAGTTTTGTATGGTTTTCTGTAATTTATATTTTTTTTGTAAAATTTGACGTTGAAGGAGATATTAAACCAAATAGTTTAATATGTCTCTCAAATGAAGAATGAAGCACACGTTGCTTTGGTTTATAAGGGTTTTTTGTTTCAAATGTTTAGCCAGTTTCTCGACCAATACTCAGAATACCATAAAACATCAAATCATCAGCTTTAAGCTATTTACAAAGTTTAACATTTCCAATTCCGTCAAATCTTGAAAATGTCAGAATTAAACTATAATAATATTATGAATGGAAACGGTAATGTGTTAAAGTAATATCAACCCGACGTACGAGCTGAAAACAGCATTTACCCATGTCTGCTTTGGTAAGGATTCAATGCTATTTTGAAAATGGTCTCTTTATTTTAAAAAAGATACTGAGAATTAAACTCTACACATGCATATATACCTCTTTCATAATTTATAATTATTTGCAATTTTTTTTCTCTCGAGAAAACGGGAAACAATCATGAAAAAGGGGATTTAACATCAACAATCACACATGGTCTCTAAAGTTTGTATTACTTACCGTCATTTAGCTGGTTAAATAAATCCGACTTCTTTTGAAACCATGATTTGATTTGGCTTATATCACCATTTGATCTTTCGCTGGGTTTCTTTGTTATAACACTGATTACCTTATCATAATAATGTGCGGAGTTGATATCGATGGGTCGCATGCTTGATGTAGAAAGGGATGAGGAGGGTCTATCCTGAAAACAAGTCGACATTTTTGTCTTATTTAAGTCAATTTATGGAGCAGAAATTCGTTCGCTTGAAGTTGATATTCAAGGATAAACTACTTGTAATCTGTGTAACCATATGAAATCTGGTACTTGCTGGACGTTTCACTTTTCTGTCAATTTCAATACTATACTACTACTTATCATCGGCCCTTTTTCTAGAAGAAATCCTTTATTTCAACTATTTCTCCTTGTATTTTTTTTTTTTTTTTTTTTTTAAATATTTCCGTCAGTTTGAACCACGTGGGTCGAAAAATCAAACTATGTGAGTGTATGTATAATTGAAACAAACTAATATATATATCATATTTAATTGCTAAATAAACATTTCGTTCACATCTATTTCATTTGCACTTATGTGGGTACTTGTTTCATTGACAATCATACCATAACTCCTTATTTTTATATCGAAAATAATTAAAAGAAAATAAAGTTTTTAAAAATTCGAAAAATTAAATATATTTATATATCATACCATTAACATGAACTTATAATCCAAGTAGTCAAAATTATTTCATTCTGAAATAAAAACAATTGTTTTTTTTCTTGCTTTGTGTTATAAAACACGTCACGATTTCTACAAGCGATGCTAACTCTTTGCCTAATAGAAATGAATTAAATTGTATTTATTTAGTTTCATTAAATAAGTCTTGTTTTGGTGGACGGATTAAACGATAGTCAAGAGTAATAGCTTAATGAATTAAAAACTTAAGTAAATTATAACCGGTGAATTAAATTGTTATATCCAATGAAAAGTTAGATAAACTATTTTTGTATACAAGTGCTATTATACTTGATCACGTTTTACTTAGAGATCGAGTGCGTCATATTCAGTTAAAAAAATAGCCTTTTCACATAATAACACATGTAATTACTAGTATTCAGACAAAGTTTCGACGATAATAATTCGTGTGACTTTAAACAGCTTAGATTACACAATGACATTTAAAACTTGAATATCAGTCCATCCCAACTTTTGTCAAAAATTTGTAAGGGTTCCGCGGAACCCAGTGTCTCGCCTACTTTTGCTGTTAATCACACACTCAACAAAAAAGATGAAAAAAATCAATAAAATTATTCCTCTTGATATTATCTTTTGATTGTCAGAAGCTTCTGTCCAAGTTTGGTAAAAATCCAGGCTAGTTTAAGAATCTTAAAAATGTTTTAAAAACTTTAACTGCAGACTGTCATATGACTGTATGTAATGTTAACTGGAACAAAAACTAAGTCCATTTATAAGAAAATACGGGAAAAATGGAATTTTATTTTTACAAAATTTACTTCTGGATACCATCTTTTGATCATAAACAAGCTTCTGGCCAAGTTTCGTACAATTCCAGGAGAGTTTAAGAAAGTTATTAAAACTTTTAAAAATTACAACCACAGAGTGAATGTAATGTTTCCTGGCAGAAAAATCTAAGTCCATTTATAAGTAAAATATGGAAAAAATGGAATTTGATTTTTATAAAATTTACTTCTGGATACTATCTTCTGATCATAAACAAGCTTCTGGCCAAGTTTCGTACAAATCAAGGATATTTCAAGAAAGTTATTAAAATTTCAAAAACTTTAACCACAGAATGAATATTTGTGGACGCCGCCGACGACACCGACAACGACGCCGACGGAATGTAGGATCGCTTTGTCTCGCTTTTTCGACTAAAGTCGAAGGCTCGACAAAAATGAAGTACCTAAGTAGCTTTATATTCAAACTTCTAATATAGCGTTAACATAAAACAATGGAAGTGTTTTCTTCTTCAGTACAACAAGATGTTTCACTAGATATAGTTGGCCTATTAATAACCAAAGATTGACCGTTTATTGGAAAATCGAAAATATCGACAGTATATATCATCGAAAGCGAATGATAAATCTAATTATTCCATATTGGTATTATTTTAGTAGGTTTCTCTATATGAATTGAAATTTGAATAAAAAAGCATATTCACCTGAGAAAGTGTTATTCACCGCGCTAAACGTCACGCGCTTTTACATGCAACGTTATAGTAAAATGTTTCATGTAAAAACTGTTTTGGTATATGTTTGTCATTAGATACATTTTTTTCTCTCGGAATATGAAATAAAACAATTACTGTCTTTTGTTTCGGTAAATATGGGGTTTAATTGACTTTTGAAAAACTGATATTCACTTCGGCCGTCGGCCTCAGTGAATATCACTTTTTCAAAAGTCAATAAAACCGCATATTTACCTCATCAAAAGACAGTAATTGTATATTATTCCATATTAGTATTATTTTAGTAGGTTTCTCTATACGAATTGGATTTTGAATAAAAAAGCATATTCACCTGGGAAAGTGTTATTCACCGCGCTAAACGTCACGCGCTTTTTCATGCAACGTTATGGTAAAATGTTTCATGTCAAATTTGTTTTGGTATATGTTTGTGATTAAATACATTTTCTTCTTTGAATATGGAATAAAACAATTACTGTCTTTTGATTTGATAAATATGGGGTTTAATTGACTTTTGAAAAACTGATATTCACTTCGGCCGTCGGCCTCAGTGAATATCAGTTTTTCAAAAGTCAATAAAACCGCATATTTATCTCATCAAAAGACAGTAATTGTATATTATTTTTATTGAAGACTTCACTTTCAATCAGTGATATCCTCGTCGACGTTTGTCTTAAGTGATGTCTACATGTATGTGTTTTTCTACCCCCCTTTTTTTTTACTCTTTTTATTTGAACAATATGATGTTGATGGCAAATCTTTAATTGTTTCTGTTTCACTTCATTTCTGTAGACCCTGGCAGATTTAGAACCTGTTACTGTGAATTCCTTATTTTGCGTTGCATTCCAATTTTCGTTGATTTCATGGGTAAAGGTGAACCACGAAGTTAAATTTTCAACAAATAACAAAATTTATGAAATTGTCTATAGGTTTTATGCAAAATTCGGCAAAACCACAAATTTAAATATCCATGTACATACAAGTTTTCCTAAATTCACAAAAAATTGGTATTCACGAAAATAAATAAATCCACATCATATTGCTTCTCATGTTGATCTTTTAGGTTAAATATATTTTGATTATTTTTGTACTTGGGTTGCTGCCTCCTTTTATTCCTACATAGTTACACATATATAGCGTAATAAAGCTGCGTCAAAAAGCTTTGAATTATCGTAAGTCATCAAAACTTGAAATTAGTTGTAGTCGTAAGATTTTTGTGCTCAAAGAACAAATGTAACGGTTTCGTCTTGTTGATTATAATGTTTGAATGATTGAAAGCAATTTTAGTTATACATGTATATATATATATAACAAGTCAAAAAGGGTACAACATCACCATTAAATAACTATAAAATAAACAAATATTAGATATTTCGGATAACAGATATCCTTCTTCAATAATAGCACGATGTCAAATGAATCATGCCAATATATATTCAAACTGAGACTCTTCCTTTAGTAAAGTATTCAGTGGTGGATCCAGAACTTTTCCTAAAAGGGGGGGGGGGGGCGCTGACTGACCTAAGAGGGGGCCCGCTCCAGTCATGCTTCAATGATTCCCTATATAATCAACCAAATTTTTCCCACGAAAGGGGGGGGGGGCCGGGCCCCCCAGCCCCCCCCCCCCCTGGATCCGCCTATGGTATTTGTTAAAGTTAGGTGCGGTGGACTGAGGGAATTTTAACATGGCGTGCTTACGAGTATATTCACCTGGCTTGTCTGCAATATGCAATATAACGTCTTGTTGTCGACGTATTCAAGGTCAATTTTGAATTGTTTATTTATTTAAAGCTTAAAGGTTCGTTTGGATTAACTACGACTTTCTCCTTTAATCATTCATATAAAGGATAATATCAAAAGTTCAAAAACTAATGAATACATATTTATTGTACTATAGTACTACATGTATATATAATCTATAAAGTGAAGCCAGTGCAACTGATTTTAACCACGTTTACAGTTTTTTCTCGAGCCTACGACTTTTTGTCACAGAAAGCTCGACATAGGGATAGTGATCCGCGGCGGCGGCGTTAGCTAACTTCTTAAAAGCTTTATATTTTAATAAATAAATTTAGTGTATTTACTGTCTTCTGATTAGTTTAAATTATTAGTTTTATTTTCAATGTTGTCAATTTTGATGGCGACACGCCCACTCTGACGTTTAGTATTCATACGCCAACATGTGTGTACGTTGTTATTGTTAATATGAATAATATAAAAAGTTCTTTGAGCCTTATTTTTTATAGAAATTTATTTATAATGAATGGCAATAATTTATTTTGATTTTATTGAACCATAAAACTAATTTTTGACTCTTCACATTTTACATAATGCGCTTCGCGGATTATTCAATGTGAAGTGTCAAAAATTAGTTTTATGGTTCAATAAAATCAAAATAAATTATTGCCATTCATTATAAATAAATTTCTATAAAAAAATAAGGCTCAAAGAACTTTTTATATTATGAAATGAATAAATGAAACGCGGATTATTCAATGTGAAGTGTCAAAAATTAGTTTTATGGTTCCATAAAATCAAAATAAATAATAGCCATTCATTAAATAGGTGGAAGATCTGGATACTTCATACTTTGTATGTGGATGCCTCATGTTACGAAGTTTCCGTAAGTCACATGACCCATGTCCTTGACCTCATTTTCATGTTCTGTGACTACTTGAAAAAAAGTTAAGATTTTTTTGTCATGTCAAGTTCTTTCTTATAATTAGTAATATGATAATTATTTTTGGTATGAGCGTACCTTGCAAGGTCCTCATACCCGTCAGACAGTTTTCACTTGACCTCGATCTCATTTTATGGATCAGTGAACAAGGTTAAAATTAATGTTGGTGGTCAAGTCCATATCTCAGATATTATAAGCAATAGGTCTAGAATGTTAGGTGTATGGAAGGACTGTAAGGTGTACATGACCAACTGGCAGGTGTCATCTGACCTTGACCTCATTTTCATGGTTCCGAGGGGTTATAGTTATTTAGTTTGTGTTTGGCATGTTTTCTTATACTGTATGCAATACGTCTACTACATTTGGTGTATGGAACGATTGTAAGGTGTACATATCTAGCTGGCAGGTGTCATCTGACCTTGACCTCATTTTCATGGTTCAGTGGTCAAAGTTAAGTTTTTGAGTTTTGGTCTTTTTTGCTATGTTTGGTGTATGGAAATATTTTATGTTTATATGTCAGTCGCGCAGGTTTTATTTGACATTGACTCATTTTCACGTTTCATTGCTCAGTGTTCAGTTTTTGTGTTTTGGTCTGTTTTCTTCTACGAGAAAGCTGCTTAGCATTTTAACTTAGTGGACATATTCTCTCTTCTTACAAAACTTGTTTCGGAATAGGTTTGATTTATTATAAATGATATTGTAGTAAATATTGTCTTTTTGTCTATTTCGTATTCACAAGACAATGGGCGTTTACAGTTATTTCGGCATTTGATTTGATTATTAAAAGTAAAAGCAATACGTTAATACTTGAAGCTAAAAGAACACCCAGGTGTAAGAAAGGTATATTACAACTTATCTGGTACAAAATCCGATAATTGGAGTCGAATCTAAGGTCAAAGGATTAACCGATGGTAGTATTATATTTTGAGAAGACCCAATTAATTGCAGTTAAAAGACCGGTCAGATATATGCAGTTGTAAGGAGATTAAACTATTACATGGTCGGGAGGACTCCAAGTGTCTACAATAACACAACAGGTGGTCAATTATTTAATAACATATATACAGTAACAAATGCTACAAAGACTACAATATGGCACCAAAAAATGACTCTTCGCGTTTGTTATTCAAACTTAATGTACTTTGTTAAACTCTTTGATATGTCTGGAGCCTAGTTAAGACGTTGATCTGTTGAATATATTGTTAAAATTTGGGGAAGACTCAGAATATTGAATAGTGCGGTAATTTATATCAGGAGATTAATGGATTTACATGTCAATGACATTGCTCGTTGCAAGATGATCTTGAACTATTTTAGCCTCTGAAATATTAAAGTCATAGTTTTTTTACCATATTTAACTGTATATCAGTATAATACCAAGTCTTTGTATTTTAGTTTGACCACGCCACATATGCATGTACCTCAGAACTGGTTGTCTTTGTTTTAGTTTCGTTTTGTATCATTTGAAGAATTTTGTACTGATTACAGGACTTTGATTTGATTATGGTGAGTTAGCGACACTTCCAGCTCTATTGGCTTATTTGTGACGATGAGTGGTTGTTGTTTATTGGTAGAGGAAGCCAGAATGCGTGGAAAGGACCACCGACACTCTGGAGCTAAAACGGAATATCTAACACAAGAAAAAATACCACAGCCGGAACACATGATTTTCAATGTACATACAGTGTGTGTTATTTTCTAGTTTGAAGTCTGAAGCGCCTGCCAAGCTCGTGTTTCGAACCCATAACTTGTGTTGACAGGCTAGTGATTCAGTAGTTGAACTACTAAGACCACTTGGACATGTCTTTAATTGTGTCCGTTTAATCTATTTACAAAGTTTTAGAGCTTTACATATTTCATAACAGTTGTTAATTGTTCATAGATATAAGATGTGGTATGACTCTCAATCTTATCTATAACCAAGTCACATTTATAAAAGTAAACCATTTGATTATAGGTCAAAGTACTTCAACACGGAGCCTTTGCTCACATCGAACAGCAAGCTATAAGGGGCCCCAAAGATTACTAGTGTTAACACCATTCAAACGGGAAAACCAAAGGTCTTAATCTTTTTGAAAAAAGCAAGAAAAGAGAAACAATTATGAACCACATCAACAAACGACAACTACTGAACATCAGATGCATGACTTAGGACAGGTGCAAACAGTTGCAAATTCCAATAAAATTCAGTTTGGGGAAAATATTGAGGAAAATATAAAATTAAAAGGAAGATAAAATCTACTTCATAATCACACTGGTACTTATGGAATTTGTTACACCTTACCTTTTAAAAGGTTCTTTTGAAAAATGTTTAGCCAAGCCACGTTCTGTATGCACCCCAGGAGCATGAGGAGCCTATTATTCGTTGGGTTGTCTCTGCTGTCTCTGGTTCACATTTAATGCTTGTTTATTATATTATTATTGAGCATGGATCAGCTGTTAGTTTTCTTTTTCAATCTTTTACAATTGGTAATGCCTGGACATTTTATAGCTAACCAATGGTAGTAGATGTGCTCATTGTTAAAGGACAGACTGTGACCTTGAATTGTTAAAGGACAGACTGTGACCTTGAATTGTTAAGTTTCTTGCCCTTTGGTCACTGGTGGATAAGTAAATATCTCATTTTTTCACTCTTTTTACAATGTACAAGATTTTCACTACGTATAGTAATAAAAGTCCATTGAAATTTTTAGGACATTATATTGTGATATGTATAACAAATGTCTACTAAGAAAGGAACAACTTTGTTGAATTTTCAGGAAACACATGGCTCAAACAGGTATAGACTGAGTTTAGAATGTGCAGGTTGTGCTCACATTAGCATTTTTTAATACAAGTGTTATCTTTTTTTATCAGCAGGTTACAGCAATTTAACAAGAAAGACACGATAGTACAGTGATTTGCCAGACAAAAGCCACTAGAATATAACAAGCTTACATCTTATACATAAACTAAACATTTTCTGCGTTTATTTGAAAGTTCATTTTACACATTTTTGAAAATGAAAGTCCCCTAGAAAAGAATTTTCAATAATAAATGACATCACAAATATTGATACTAGGTTCTGAGGTAAAGATCCAACTGAGTTTTATCATTTTTTAGTCTGCAATCCACATCAATCTATCCTTTTGTATTTAGTGTAATTTATGACTACTAGCATTATGAAATTTGGTTTTCAATACTTAATAATATTAGTGTTGTCTCCCTTTACATCAACCTATTAATTTTTTTGAAGATTTTTTTTAGACTGGCAATAAAATTTCATTTACATGATTGATTTATAAATAGTCTTTAATAAAAGCTATGATGGTTGCAAAGAATATTTTATATACAGGTAAATATGATTGACCTCTAAAAGCTCAGCTGCAGTCATAAATGTCCATAATGATTTTTAGTTTGTTTTATTCCAGCATTTAAACAGTCACAGATTACTTTCTAGTATAAATATAACAGTGTGATGAATGCACAGTATGAATGGACAGAAAACAAATCACAATGATTGATTTATGACTGCTTAAAATGTCCAGTGGCTAATATAACATGCAAATTAAGGATGAAATAAAGTTATAATTAGCACACTACCGTCAAACCACAAAGTCTATTAACAGTTTGGGTGGTGGATATGTATGTATGGAAACAGGTTTTAATTTTCTGATTTTTACATATAAAATATTGGTATACTTGTAAATATTTGTTTATTTATTCATAAGTACATAAAATCTTTATCATGTGCATATTTAAATTTATCTGAATCTTAAGCATGTTAAAATGTAGCTATTCTTAAGAAACATATGTTAATCAATATTGAGTGATGAAAAACCTACAGACTGGTTCTACATGACATTTATTAAACAGAAGACACATTTTTATTCTTAAATTATTTCAGCTGGATGTATGATATATTGATAATATGCCATCTACCCTGACTTTCTTGCAAATATATATTCATCAGATTTTTATTTTTAACATGCTTTTGGGATATTCAAATAATGTTCTACTGAGTACTATTTCAAAATTAAAAAAATAAATTTTTTACTGCATTTAATGAACAAAATAAATGCTATATACTATAAACTTATTAGAAACAACAAAAGTCAATTAAATGCAAGTGTTAAAACCGACACTGTATAAAATATATTTGGAGCTCTTTCATGATGAGTAGAGTCAAAGGGGTCCAATTCTTTGAAATGTAAAAGGAGGAAATAATTAAAAAAGCAATGTATATTTAGAACAGATCACCATCTTTTTTTAATAACATTTTTCAATAAATCTTGTAATAGTAAAGTTAATTGTCCTGAATATTTGTTCAATGTATAATCTTTGTCTTCAAAGGCCACACACTTCAATGCTGTATTATCTGAAAAATACAAACAAGATAGTTTATACAAAAGATGTGTGATACATTTCTGTCTAAAAATGTCTAATATAGTAATTTATCAAAATTAAAGAACCTTAGTGAGCACGCTCACATACCCCATGTCCCCACATTGTCATTGGAGAAATTAAATAAGTATAAGAAAAAAAATTGTATAAGAAAAAATATTGAATAATAATTTCCTGTCAATATACATAGTATGTCCTTATTATCTACAAAATTTCATGAAATTCTGTTGTGTGTTTTCAGAGGAGTTGAGATGACAAACTGTTGCAGAAGTACATTGAAGCAAATAAGTTCAAAGGGGCATAACTCCTAGAAAAAAAATTGAACCGTAATTTCCTGTCGATATGCACATCTACATAGTATGTCCTTATTATCTGAAAAGGTTTCGTGAAATTCTGTTGTGTGGTTTGAGAGGAGTTGCAATGACAAACTGTTGCAGTAGTACATTAAAGTAAATAAGTTCAAAGGGGCGTAACTCCTAGAAAAAAAATTGAATCACAATTTCCCGTCGATATGCACAACTACATAGTATGTCCTTATTATCTGAAAAGGTTTCGTGAAATTCTGTTGTGTGGTTTGAGAGGAGTTGCGATGACAAACTGTTGCAGTAGTACATTAAAGTAAATAAGTTCAAAGGGGCGTAACTCCTAGAAAAAAAATTGAATCGCAATTTCCCGTCGATATGCACAACTACATAGTATGTCCTTATTATCTGAAAAGATTTCGTGAAATTCTGTTGTGTGGTTTGAGAGAAGTTGCGATGACAAACTGTTGCAGTAGTACATTAAAGTAAATAAGTTCAAAGGGGCGTAACTCCTAGAAAAAAAATTTGAATCCAAATTTCCAGTCGATATGCACAACTACATAGTATGTCCTTATTATCTGAAAAGGTTTCGTGAAATTCTGTTGTGTGGTTTGAGAGGAGTTGCGATGACAAACTGTTGCAGTAGTACATTAAATTAAATAAGTTCAAAGGGGCGTAACTCCTAGAAAAAATATTGAATCGCAATTTCCCGTCGATATGCACAACTACATAGTATGTCCTTATTATCTGAAAAGGTTTCGTGAAATTCTGTTGTGTGGTTTGAGAGGAGTTGCGATGACAAGAAACAGGACTGATGGACTGACGGACAGACTGACGGACGGACGGACTGACGGACGGAAGGGTCAAAAACATTATACCCTCCGCAACTTCGTTGCATGGGGTATAATTAGGTACATGAGTGACAATGTGAAGGGTTAAATGCCGTCATAAGGTCACCCCTATCCGTATGGATGCATATCTTTTTGACTCATACAGCTAACATGGCTAAGGTAACCTATTCCTGGGGTTTGTAAACAGTCAATTCAGAATAATGACCATATAATGTCCATGTAAAACAGAAAGTTCCAAATCTCTCATATTTTGTTATGTGATCAGTACCATCAAATTCAAATTCAGTATTATGAGATTTCTAGTAGGAAAATAGAGTTCTCTAATTTTTGTGCTATTTTCACATTTCTTGATCAGTGTGAGAAAATTGTTTCTCCTCACTAGTGAAAAATCTGTTCTCGGCAAATGATTGGTCATATTTAATTGTGACATTGAATTTTCTTGGGGTTTCTTTTGGATTTTTCCTATTGTCACGTCATGAAAAAAGGTGACAATGCCTGATGACGTCCCATAAAAGTACACAACTTTCTTCAAATCTATGAAAGGGAAGGATAAAAATCATTAGAGAAACAGATTCCACCACTATAACTCTTGTATTATGATATTTCTCCACTATCAACAGTTAAATTTTAAGTATTTAAAAAGCTTGGCAAGCCTCACGCTTTAAATATTAAAATTTAACTGTCTCGAGTGGAGAAATATCAACACACTTGTTGTAGTTGTGGAATCTATATATTTCTGTTTCTTCAAATTGTTACTTTTATGTTTTTCTTTATCATGTACTCTTTATTTTTGATATTTGTTCATGTTAGAAGAACTCTTATTCATAAAAGTAACAAGCATTCTGTACATATTGAATGGCAATACATAGTACCCTACTGGTTAAAAACTCATTTTATTGGAACAAAATTCTAACTTGACCTATTATTTGTCATGGTGTAAACTATAAAATAATTATCAAGTCAAAATCTTCAAGCATGACAAACAAATGTTGAAAAACGATTATTTAAGAGAATTTTCAAAGTCCAAGTACTATAACTCTGCACAAAATCATTAGACCAGAACAAAATTTAAACTTGAACTGTAACTTATCATGATAAAACTATATACCCATTATCAAATCAATATCTTCAAGAATGACAAAAAAAAGTGCAGAAAACTGATTATTTGAGTGAATTTTCTAAGTCAAAGGACTAAACTCTGCACAAAATCATCAGACCAAAACAAAATTTGAACTTGATCTGTGATTTGTCATGATAAATCAATACACCAAATATTAAATCGATATCGTCAAGCATGAAGGAAAAAGTGTGGAAAACTGATTTGCTGGACTGACGGATGGACAGACATACAGACGGAATGCAAACCTAAAGTCCCCTTTGACTTCGTTGGTAGGGGACTAAAGATAGTAAAAATAAGATTCATATATACCAACAGAGACAATTCAAAATTAGATCTCAAAGAAGGACGGACAATATCAATTCTACATCTTTATTAAAACTTAAAAATTTGTTAAATTATCTATTTTTTTCTTTCTTTTTTTTTTAAAAATATGTGGAAAATTTGATTTTTATCTTATACTGTGAAAGTACTTTTATTCGTGGGGTACCAATTTTCGTGGTTTTCGTGGATGACTTTATCCACGAATTTAAGTGTCCAACGAAATAAAACAACCATTGTCCAAATCAAGACATGGAAAGATCCCCATCGGTAGGTTAGACTACTGATATGATCTAAAGAATATATATTGAATAACACCAAATCTGAGAACACTTTAATAGCAGTCACAGAACTACAACCGCATGCAGGATTATACCCATTTAATCTTTAATAACCTAAACTGTACAATTTTTTATCTTTTAATTCTCATAAAAAATATTTTTGATCGCTGAAAGTAAGATTTCTGGTATTGATATGCTAGTATGATAAAGTGTTCATTTTATAGCCTCATAGTTCTCGTAAATATGGGAAATAATAATTTCATGCTGGGCTTGATTTTGATAAGAATTATTTGACAATTAAAGATAAGTATATAGCATTTGTTTATGTTACTGTATTCTTTAGGTGACATATTTATGGCCTAATTAACACCTTTGATGGTTTTTTATCTGTTGATCACTTTATCATGGGTTAATTAGTGTTATCACTACGATTTACACGGGTCAATGTTAACTTTGCAATTTCCTTCAATCTAGACTATTTGTAACCTTCGTTTCTAAAGGCTTTAATTTTCATTTTTTTTTTTTAGAAAACTAAAATCCATGAATTTAAAAACCCACAAACATGTAAATATTGCTCAAACCACGAAAATTGATACCCATGCATTAAAATACTTTCACAGTAATTTTAATATAAATACATACTATTTTCTGGAGATTTAACTTGTTCCCCTGTCCCAATATGACAGACATTTGTCTCTGGTATACCCAGTAGGTCAGTATATTCTTCCATTAGATCTTTATCTACCAGTTTATTGTTTAAATTATATGTCATCAATCTGGGTATACTAGAACTCCCAATACCAAAGGAATCACTGTTTAGCTGAAAATACAATCTAGATATATAAAATTCTTGAATGAAACTGAAGATTTTTTTTTCAGTTGAGGCAATTTTGATTTAAGTCTAAACATATTTCTGAAACTTAACTAAATTCACACAGTATTTTCTTTAAATACTTAAGGAAATATCTTGTCAAATCTGAAAGAAATATTCTGTTCTTTAACATTTATGTCACAAATTTATGCAAAAGAGTTATCTCACCCTGATTGCAATAATTACATGCATATTCAGCATGTTAAAAGCTTAATTTCGGTTACACAGACTTAAAAGTTTTGTAAGTTTAAGCGTAGTCAATGGTAAAAAATCTGGAAATGATTCCTATATATGTGTTCAAAATAAAACTGAGTCTTAATTGAACTATTAACATATGTCACATATAGTCATCTTTACAAATGGTTTCAAAATAAAATAAATTTGCAATATTCTCAGTGTCTACATTGCTTTTAAAATATCAATCAAATTAAACATTTGTAGAACTTTGAACCATCCTGTGATACATAGTTACAATTTATTAAAGGGTTTAAAAAATTAAAAGCAGAAGGCCTACTTTATGATTCAATTCTAACAAAATGTGTAAGGGTTCTGTGGAACCCAGTGTCTTGACTAAATCAAAGATAGTTAAAGAAAGTTATTAAAATTTCTAAAAATTAACTAGATTCAATATTTGTTGATGATGCCGACCATTGAATGTAGGATTGCAATGTCTTGTTTCACAATGTTAATTGTTTGCCCTCCTTGTTTTGCTACTCACCAATATAACAACACTTTGACTGTAAATAACAGGAATTAATTATGGCATATAGAATTTAGTCCAATTTGCCAGCTGTCAATGTGAAAAAGATTTAGAATTTCACCATTCATTCATGGTTAGTACCAATTTACCAATTGAATAGCGGTTCCAAAGTAACCTAACTAGGTAAGGACCATAAAATAATCATTTTCACACTAAGGTTTGAACTGAAAAATGAACTCTAAGGACTGAGACATATGAAAATACTTTTACATATTATAATTTTTTTGCAATTGCATTTATTAGATTTCACATTCTTGCTGGTGGTCAGGAATTTGCAATAATAATCGCATGCATTAATTTTCGATCTTACTACACATAAATTAGCAAGTTTTACTGTTTTGAGAAGAACAGATATTATCAAAAACAAATGGACAAGAACTGTCATATTCCCGACTTGGTACAGGCATTTTCAAATGTGGAAAATGGTGGATTAAACCTGGTTTTATAGCGCTAAACCTCTCACTTTGTTGACAGTCTCATCAAATTCAACTAATGTTAATATCTTATACCTACCCATTCATACTGAAATCCAGCAAAATGAAGCATGACTTTTAATCTGTCTGATTGACGATATTTTCTGAGAACTGGAAATTTATGAAATGCCGAAATCTCTAGTGATACTCTGAGTGGATATTTAAATAAAGTACTCTTATTCCATAACATTTCAAACTCCAATACAGCTGGATACTCTTTTAATGCCCTAAAATATATTCACATATCTATTTACAATGCACCATTTTGTCTACCATAACGCCTTATTTTATGCTCTAAAGTATATTTAGATATTTATCTACGACAATGCCTTAGTGAAACTATTGCATACTTATTTTATAAAGAAAATGATAACTGAGGTTTAATATAAATAAATATATCAAGGTACTCCTTACATGACTACCACTTTCAAATACTGCATAAAAAAGGTAATCAATAGTTTGTGCAAATTCAATTTTATCTCTTGCTTATTTGTAATACATCTAGATGTTGTCTTTTAGACCTACTTCCTAATCCTATGCCATGAAAGCGTGTTGCCTTCATTAGGTACTAAGTGACACTTCACTTCAAACTTAGCAAGGTTATCAACTTATTTACTAACTATAACTAATATAATACTTTCTAACCAGGAGCCAGTATTTTGCAAATCAGGGCACATTACTTACTTGCCAGGCTTGTGACCTATAGGACTGATCAGGGCTATAGATCTGACTGCATGTTTATTTAATAAATTAGCTGTATAACTTATGGCTGTGTTACATCCACTTCCCTGACCAATAAGCATATCAATTCTGCAATCAAAAGGTGGAAAATGTTAATACTATTCTAATTTTCACCAGAAATTCATAATAAATTGTATATTCAAACAGGGGTAACATGTATATTTACTTGAAGATGAAAGAAATGTTCACTTGTACAAGTTAATTTGTTAATTTTTATTACAACTTAACATGCTTAAAGATTTGAATTATCTCCTCTTAATTTTCACAATAAATTTACTTTTACATGATATCTTATTTCACCCCTTGAATTCTCAAGTTTTGGGTAGTCAAAACATGCCTAAACAATTATTTTTTCTGGTTTGCTAATAATTTTTATTGAGAGTTCAACCTTTTTATCTGAGGAACTAAGCAAGAAATTCTACTCATTCTGAGCTCCTTGGTCCACAAACAAAATGTGTTTGTATGCTTGGTTTTTTTTTGGCATGGGAACATAAAATTCATCGATATCTATGTAAAAGTAAATGTATATATTCAAAATGTACAGAGTTGTCACTTGTTTTTATCAAAATATTTTTTTCAGTGGCTCTATCTTACGATCCTTTAGCAGTCAGGGGACTTACTGAAATAAGTGATTTTTAAATCACTGATTTGAGTAGCAAATTCCAGGTTTTGTCACAAATTGGGATTTTGTAGTTTTTCAAAATTTTAAACACATAGGTTTAAATAACATCTTTTAATTAGTAAAATTAAAAAATATGAACTTTTTGCTTCTTTTAAGTAGCAAGGTTTATGCCTTTGATGCTATCATTTACCTGAAAATTCTATTTTAGTTGAAAAAATGCTATAATAATGGCTTTACATAATGAACTGATACTTTCTTAAAAGATTTTTCACAGCAGTGGGAGTATTTTTCCTGTGAAGTTCAAGGTTTCATCTTTCAGATTATGTAATAAAATTCTACTGTTCAGCGATAAAAATTTCACTGTTCAGGGTTGTTGAAATTAGTGGGGGTTATTAAAAGAATGATACTTAAAGAAGTGATTTTTGGGAAGGAAATTGAGGTCTGATACTTAAACAAGTGAAATTTATGTCATTATCCTAGATTCAGTACAAGGTCATCACCTGAAATGACCTGGTCATCCTAGACAACACAGATGTTGGTTCTGATAAGTTTAGAAACATAATTAGTCCCTGGATCATTAGTATTCTATATTTAAAGCTACACTAATATTAAATCACTTCTTCTAGTGATTAATTTGTACTACTTAAATAGGTGATTATTAAAGAAAGACAACTCTAACTTCCAACCTTTATGGAAATAATGTTACTTGAATCAGTGATTTAGAAAATCACTTGTTTAAGTAAATCCCCTGACTGTTTAGCATGTTTAGGATAGATAATTTAATTACTATGCAATCAATTGCATCTTCATGCCTTACATTTTATATATACATGTATCATGTACTGTGTTACAACTCTAGATTTTACTGATGAGGAAAGGTGACACTTGGCCACTGAATGCTGAATTATTCTAGTTCAGTCTAGGTGGTTGAGTAGTCTTAACACAGTGCAGGTGGTGTTGTCTCGATATCTCAATAGCATAAGTTGGAAGCCTAGCAAGGGAAGAACAAAATTTGCACCAGCAAATTTTAAGATTTAACATTGTATGATTGTTGTGCTGATACTACAAAAATTTACTAAGAGTAATTACAAAAGTACATAAAATGCATAAATAAATGTACATTGTAGTTTTATACATTTTTGTACCTTTCTATACCAATAGTTTGGAGAAAATCATGTATAAATGTAACTCTTTCATCTGTTTTACCAGAAAATGTAGTATCATCATATCTATTCATCCCTCTTGTATGGATTTTATCTGAAAGATATAATCATGATAATTTGACATCTTTAATCAAAATCAGTAAATTTCTTTTTACAGTCTTGTATAAAACATGTAATATATATATTCATGTGTATATAAGTTTCTTGTCAATACTAGAATTTGATTTTTCTATGAATTATTCCATATTATTCCTAAGGAATTTTAACAAAAAATACAGGAAAGAAATAAAAAGCTTTAATTCTCATAAATTAAACTGAAAACTGATCAGTTTTACACAAACAATTTCATAGATGGCAAGCTATAATTACTATGAAATGATCAAAAGAATTTGGGAGTTCTCAGGAAATCTTTCTTCAATTCCCAAACATTATGTTACATAACAACATTTGTAGCTAGCCTCAACAAACACAATTATGAATGAATTTTTAACCATGTAAACTTTGAATCATTTGTTTGCCTGTACATGCTGTAGAATACTTTTCTTGAATTAGACACATATTTTTAGTACCATATCCAATGATATCATACATTGTAATTTAAAATGTTTAAAGACTTTTCTTTTTGAACCATAACCTACATAATTTTCTATACATCATGTACATGTAACATGAATAATAAGGATATATAGATACTTTAGTATGATTTGCCAGTCCAGTGAGCCAAATATGACATTATAATCCTGGTATCTTTGATAACTATAGACACATTTAAAAAAAGTGCTATATATATATCAGTAATCTGTAATCACAATTCTGTCAATCAAGGCACACCTCCATTCACATAGAGGAAAATGTCAGTATACAATAATTTACAATACAACATGCATCTTTTTATATATCAAAATATAAAAATTTCAGCCATCTCAAAAGTTATTATATTACACATGTTACACAGCACAAATAATAAAATATAACAATAAAATCTTTTGATAGAAATAGATTAAAATGTTCTTTCAATGCGTCAACTTATTCTGGGACAATGTGTGCCCTTTATGACATTCAAGGCCAAGCTACCTATACAAAAAAATTAGTGTATATATACATGTGCATGTATCATATTTAAATATCATGTGAAAGAAATCAATGACAACAACCTTAATTGATTAAACATCTAATATAAAGGAAATTAAGTGTGAGTTAGTATTTAATTATTATGTCTTGTGGCTGCAGACCGAAATATGTGCCTGTCATGTTTAAAGAGAAGATTTCAGAATTGTTATATTTTCTTCCTTCTAAAGAATACTACATGTATATTCAATATAGTAACCATATATCATGTATATTTCTTTTTGAAAATTTACAAATGATTTATTTAAAGGGTCACCAGAGTCAAGAGAGTCAGAGGAAAAAAATATTTTGGGGTAATTTGGGCAAGATAACAGGAATCACCCATACAACATATGAACATGATGAACAAAATCAAGAATAAATTTTCTTTCTAAATACGGGTCTCACTAATTCGCGACAACAAGCGTCAAGAAGCGACAACAAGAATTATTTTAGCGACAACAAGCGACAAGAAGACTATTTAGCGACAAGAAAACATTTTTTTTTTATTAGATATAAAGAAATTTGTATCTAATGTTTTTTTTTTAAATATACGAGCAGATATGTCTAATTAAAATGTTTTATTATATAGATAGGCGAAGAAATGAAACATTTGTGAGGAAGAAAGAGATTGTGAAGGTCAACTTTCCTGTGAAGGATTTATTGAAACAAAAACATGAAATATTATTTCCTTTCTAACAATATAATTCATTGTTCTTGATAGGAACAACATTAGATGTGGCTTCACCCTAAGGTAATAACAGTACACACAATGTGGAACATCAAATGACAGATTAACGAGTCGCGTGTCCCCTGTTTTATTGCTACAATAACATCCAATTAACACCTTCAACTTTGTACACGCGTCAGACTATACAATTACACGCGCCAGAATATACAATCATTGTAAATAGTGAACACCTGTTGAAAACTCAAGATTGTCATTAATTTCCTTTCATCTTCAATCAATATGCATAAACATGATAAATATCGTTTAATGAGGCAATAAACAAATAAAAAGATGAAAACACTCACATTTCAATTTTCTTTTCCTCCTGTTTGATTTCAGTTCTTTGTATTTCACAATTTGTGTCAATATTTTCATGGACAATGATGCACAAATAATTCATTTTGCGAGCTTAATTAATATATATTGCACGAAAACAGTTTTAAAAAACAAATCATAAGATAAATAATATGTTCTAAAACACAAGGAAAAGTATTCTCATAATACAATAATTAAACGTAATACTGGCCATGGCTGGTATTCATAATAGATGATAAAATATTATGTAAATAATGAGATTCAATAATGTTTCATTTTTTTCTATTAATTTTAACTTTCTTGTCGCTAAAATTATTTTTCTTTTGCATGTTCTTTTAATATTAATAATTAAAAAAAAATGTTTTCTTGTCGCTAAATAGTTTCTTGTCGCTTGTTGTCGCTAAAATAATTCTTGTTGTCGCTTCTTGTCGCTTGCTGACGCTTGTTGTCGCTAAAATTCTTGTTGTCGCTAATTAGTGAGACCGCTAAATACAGATATAGGAACAGATAAATACAGATATAATATTTATGAATTTTTGAATTTATTTTAAGTGTGAGAGTGTCATTCTTTTAATTATGTAGTTGTCTGCAACATGACCAAGAGCACATGAATTATTTCTCATTTTCACATGAGAATTTTCCTTTAGTGAGGTTTTTACTTATAGGGGTACATGTATCATAAGGGGAGGAAGTACCTTATATAAAAAAAAATAATTCCAATGTCAAATGAATGTACTAATGAACTCAAAACTCATTAACTTTTTTCTCTGACTTTTTTATTTTCCCACTTTAGCGCAGAAATCTTCCAGTCTCGTTTGTCATGAGACTTTGAGTAACAACAGAACCAACATCGGAAACGTTACAGTATTTCCGGTTTTTTTTTAACATTAAAAATTTAAAATGTGTTAGAATTTTAAAAATGTAATTGATACAGACTTTGTCTCTTTTCACAGGTAATGCCTGCCTCATACTACATACATGTAACTACGATTTTGGAGGGCAATCATTTGTATTTGTTCGTTATACTTATTGTGCGGCTAGTAAGAGCCTAATCTAGTCTCACCTGGGAAATTGGGTGCAATAACTCTATAGCCAAGATTACAAAATGGTTGAAGTATAGGAATCATATCATATAGTGAACCGGGAGTGTCATGAAGTGCTACTATCACTGGTGTATCGGGATTGAGGCTGATCCCAGGGTGTGTATCTAAATATGCAGTGTCAAACATCACACCAACAGGAATATCCGTCCAGAAATCTACACAAGTACGTACAAATACATATCTCAGATTTAGTTCACCAATTCTAGTCGAAACTGATTCATTTTGTTTAGACTTTTTAAACAATTTTTTGAAGCCTTCAGTGAAGGTCGATCCCATACGAACAAAGTTTACACATTTGCTTCTTTTACAAATATTCATGTTAAATGAATTTATATGTGTGTTAAAAATATTTTTGCAAATATGATGCAAATGTCTGCTAGACATCCTTTGGACTTTAGTTAACAAAGATTTAAAGAGTACAGAGCATATAATAATAGTCTTCTTTCAAAAATTGTTTTCGGTCATGGGCGCAGACATTTTTAATTTCTAAATAATGACCAAATTCCGGAAATACAATCCGGAATAATTGTATTTTTTAAATAGCCAACTTTCGAGTTAAACCGTTAAGACCACAGGCACTTGTTTCTATCCATAGGAAACATAGGCGGATCCAGGGGGGGCCTGGGGGGCCCGGGCCCCCCTTTTGTGGGAAAAATTTGGTTGATTATATAGGGAATCACTGAAGCATGACTGGAGAGGGCCCCCTCTTAGGTCAGTCAGCGGGCCCCCTCTTAGGAAAAGTTCTGGATCCGCCACTGGGAAGGTCTTCTATTTATATGGATAGTCGACCTTCTTCTTCTTCTTCTTTCAGTACAGAGTCGGACTCTTCTTGAGTGTATAAATGACTCTTGCTCGTGAAATCATGAGGCCTTCCCTCCTCACTTAATAAAAACTATTTACAGGAAAAATTATTTACAAATAAAACTATGTACATCTGGGGTCAAAGGAGATCTAGGGAGACAGGTACAGTATTCGACAATCGATTGAATAGACAGTTTACAAAAATTACTATCTATTGTATATCAATTCAAATCCATTGACTACTGCTGTAGGATCAATCAATTGTTGTCGGTTTATTACTATCATTTGTAGTCAATTCAGAGAATCTATTCAATCAACCCTTTATTTTTAAAGTTAATTGTATTCAATCGTTACGATCGATTAAGAGTTGATCAACTCAGTCAACTCTATCTTTTGTATTTCAAGGGTCACGATCGTATCGATCGTGTTCAATCGTTACGATCGATTAAGAGTTGATCAATTCAATCAGTTCTATCTTTTGTATTTCAAGGGTCACGATCGTATCGATCGTGTTCAATCGTTACGATCGATTAAGAGTTGATCAACTCAATCAACTCTATCTTTTGTATTTCAAGTGTCACGATCGTATCGATCGTGTTCAATCGTTACGATCGATTAAGAGTTGATCAACTCAATCAACTCTATCTTTTTTTAATTTCAAGGCTCACGATCGTATCGATCGTGTTCAATCGTTACGATCGATTAAGAGTTGATCAACTCAATCAACTCTATCTTTTATATTTCAAGGGTCACCATCGTATCGATCGCGTTCAATCGTTACGATCGATTAAGAGTTGATCAACTCAATCAACTCTATCTTTTTTTTAATTTCAAGGCTCACGATCGTATCGATCGTGTTCAATCGTTACGATCGATTAAGAGTTGATCAACTCAATCAACTCTATCTTTAGTATTTCAAGTGTCACGATCGTATCGATCGTGTTCAATCGTTACGATCGATTATGAGTTTATCAACTCAATCATCTCTACCTTTTGTATTTCAAGTGTCACGATCGTATCGATCGTGTTCAATCGTTACGATCGATTAAGAGTTGATCAACTCAATCAACTCTATCTTTTGTATTTCAAGTGTCACGATCGTATCGATCGTGTTCAATCGTTACGATCGATTAAGAGTTGATCAACTCAATCAACTCTATCTTTTTTTAATTTCAAGGCTCACGATCGTATCGATCGTGTTCAATCGTTACGATCGATTAAGAGTTGATCAACTCCATCAACTCTATCTTTTATATTTCAAGGCTCACAAACGTATCTATCGTGTTCAATCGTTACGATCGATTAAGAGTTGATCAACTCAATCAACTCTATCTTTTTTTAATTTCAAGGCTCACGATCGTATCGATCGTATTCAATCGTTACGATCGATTAAGAGTTGATCAACTCAATCAACTCTATCTTTTGTATTTCAAGGGTCACGATCGTATCGATCGTGTTCAATCGTTACGATTGATTAAGAGTTGATCAACTCAATCAACTCTATCTTTTGTATTTTAAGTATCACGATCGTCTCGATCGTGTTCAATCGTTACGATCGATTAAGAGTTGATCAACTCAATCAACTCTATCTTTTATATTTCAAGGCTCACAATCGTATCTATCGTGTTCAATCTTTACGATCGATTAAGAGTTGATCACTCAATCAATTCTATCTTTTTTTAATTTCAAGGCTCACGATCGTATCGATCGTATTCAATCGTTACAATCGATTAAGAGTTGATCAACTCAATCAACTCTATCTTTTTTATTTCAAGGGTAACATTCGTCTCGATCATGTTCAATCGTTACGATCGATTAAGAGTTGATCAACTCAATCAACTCTATCTTATTTTTTAATTTCAAGGCTCACGATCGTATCGATCGTATTCAATCGTTACGATCGATTAAGAGTTGATCAACTCAATCAACTCTATCTTTTTTTATTTCAAGGGTCACATTCGTCTCGATCATGTTTAATCGTTACGATCGATTAAGAGTTGATCAACTCAATCAACTCTATCTTTTGTATTTCAAGGGTCACGATCGTATCGATCGTGTTCAATCGTTACGATTGATTAAGAGTTGATCAACTCAATCAACTCTATCTTTTGTATTTTAAGTGTCACGATCGTATCGATCCTGTTCAATCGTTACGATCGATTAAGAGTTGATCAACTCAATCAACTCTATCTTTTATATTTCAAGGCTCTCAATCGTATCTATCGTGTTCAATCGTTACGATCGATTAAGAGTTGATCAACTCAATCAACTCTATCTTTTTTTAATTTCAAGGCTCACGATCGTATCGATCGTATTCAATCGTTACGATCGATTAAGAGTTGATCAACTCAATCAACTCTATCTTTTTTATTTCAAGGGTCACATTCGTCTCGATCATGTTTAATCGTTACGATCGACTAAGAGTTTATCAACTCAATCAACTCTATCTTTTGTATTTCAAGGGTCACGATCGTATCGATCGTGTTCAATCGTTACGATTGATTAAGAGTTGATCAACTCAATCAACTCTATCTTTTGTATTTTAAGTGTCACGATCGTATCGATCGTGTTCAATCGTTACGATCGATTAAGAGTTGATCAACTCAATCAACTCTATCTTTTATATTTCAAGGATATGCCTTTACACAACAATCCCAAATGTGAATTACACCCAAAACTAGAAAAGTTTGTAGATATCATGGTTCAAACACATAAAGTTGTGAACAAGCATTCAAGAGACTAAACAGATTTAAGCATTCAACAAGGATGATGACACGGAAAAAAAGAAAACTATTCTTCATTATCATAAACAATGACTTTAATGAAAGGACAGAAGAAAAGAGTAGTTAAGCTATACAAATTTATAATATGCAAAAAAAACTGTTAATATTGAAATTATATGTTACATGTAACTATGTTTGTTATGTTCTATTTGCGATTAAAACAAATGATATAATGTGGCATTCCCAACTACAAAAAATGTATGGTTTATACTCTTCCAGATGGAAGCAAAGGTCATATAACAGGCCAAAGCCGAGCTTGTAAATGTGTATACCTTGTATAAAACGTGAATTACATTTATATTATAGTCAGCAGAAGTAGCCATACACACCTTTCAACTGTAATATATCACAAAATGTTATATATAAGACAAAGTGAGGAATACCATTAAAAGCAGAATTAATTTTCAAAGTATTTGCATATAATTAAAATAATCTTAATTTTTCGGAAAATTACCAGATCCTCTTTAAAAGGTCATAGGTATCAAATTATGTTTCTAGAATAGAGACCCCATTTAAAAAATACTAATTAAATATTAATTTTTTCAAAGATATGAAACATTTTAACCAAGCTATGCTAATGTAAAACATTTTGCGTTAAAGTAAGTATTTGTTTTTAATTTTAGTCCAAAAAAAAACGTTTTTAAAATCTGAAATATTGCAAAAACAATTTTTTTTGTCTGAAATCATTCCTTTTAAATCGAAAATTGAACATTGGACCATTTGGTCCTAGACCACCATTGTCGTCCCTTGATTTTCGTTGTTCACAAATATAGCCCCTAGTGTTGACAGTTGGTTACTTGCCATTAATTTTTATACCCCTTCCAAATTTATTTCTCCATGTTTAATGCCTCAAATTGCAAGTAGGGGGTGAAATTACACTGTAAAAAGATTTGGGTTCAGAACTTTAAAGGAAAATAGTGATTTGGTCCAGCTGAAAAGGGTTTAAAATTAGCACTTCGGAAGCTGTCAAAAGATTTCAAGACGCCCTAAACATAAAATTGTCCATATTTTGAGTTAGAGACGATGAAGTTTTCTATAATTTTGATATAATTTGTCCCAAAAGTAGTACAACACACTGTAAAAGTTTCTTTGAAAAAGCGCTGGTGGGATTTTTTTATTTTCATTTATGTTCTAAAAGAAATGCACTACGAAATAATTGTGGTCTCGGACCATTTGGGCCATTTCTAAGATTAAAACCGTGTATATTGAAGACACATTGTATTGTATCGTTTCTTTTGTTGACTAGTATATTTACTAATTAAACATGTTAAACGTGCCTAAATGTGTATTTCCAATACTGATAATGCATATAAGTAATCAATATCTGTTTCTGTAGAGTATTTCGTGTACTTCACTTTATTACTTATTGTATTTCTTTTAAACTGAATGATTTTTTTCAGTTTTTCAGTTTTTGATCGTTTAATAGTTAATTTGTTGCATTTTTTTCACTAGAAATACTCACAAGTTTCCAAAATATACGTACAAGTACGTAATTTTTTTTTAGTAATATTAGCAGTCAAAATAATTTAATCAAGTAAACAACTCTTTAAAACCATATATTATTATTATTCATTATTTTTTGTTAATATTAATCGTTTTAAGTCAAAAACGTAATAGTAAATGTAACTCATATCTTTTAATTTTTTTAGGGAGAATAAAAGTGTAAAGCGCTTATTATCCCCATAATTTTTCAAAATTACACCTAAATCTGTGTAAAGTTATCAAATCTCATATTTGTGGTACATGTAATAGTAATATATAATTGAAACAAATCTGCACAAAAATAACTAAATTATTTTTGTACTACTGTTAAAAAATATGTGCAGGAATCCTGCATTTACCATTTATTATTATTTGTTTAAAATTGGTAATCATTCTTCACTTAGTATATTTTTACTAAATTCATTAATTTGTGCATTTATTCTTTATATTTTGCACTCCATTATTGTCAAGTGTTAATTAAATCGTTATTTTTTCTATATTCTCTATGTGTTAACCTATATTCCAGCATTCCTTATTGTTTCTAACCTGTAAACCCCATCCACACCATACTGTGATAATTATAATTAATAAAACATTTTAATTGGTTTTCAAGTACATTTTTTTATAAGTACATCACAAAATCAAATGTTATGACAAGTTGAAACATTACTGATTATAGGTGCATACAAATACTAATTACGCATACATATTCATGTATTAAAACACAATATTAATAATGTATAATTATCCATTAGTGCTGTAAAAAATGTAATTTTCCCCAAAAATCATTACAATAACTTGTTTATATGCATTTATTATGAAATATGTTTCTGTCTGTATTTCTGTAAACAATTAATAAAAAATGGCTTAATATTAAAATTTGTATATGCATGTACAAACAATGTTGTTTTCATTCATAAAGAAACCTATGTATATTGTTCATAGTTACATTGATGATCAGTTACATTAATGTTTAGTGCATTAAACAGTAACAGATAATGGCGTAGACAAGTGATAATATCTTATCTTTTACACTAATCAAAATATCATTTGCATAAATGAATGAAATGGAATTAATTTTTAGTGAATCATACATTTACAAAATATAACGACCAAGTTGTTGCATTTCTTATTAAGTTGATTGAGTTGAAATTTGATAATCAATTGTGATCAATAGTATCGATCGTTACGATCAAGTGTTTGTAATTTCGTATTGAGTTGATTGAGTTGATTTTTGGTAATCAATCGTGATCAATCGTATCGATCGTTACGATCGAGTCGTTGTATTTCGTATTGAGTTGATTGAGTTGATTTTTGGTAATCAATCGTGATCAATCGTATCGATCGTTACGATCGAGTTGTTGTATTTCGTATTTCGTATTGAGTTGATTTTTGGTAATCAATCGTGATCAATCGTATCGATCGTTACGATTGAGTGTTTGTATTTCGTATTGAGTTGATTGAGTTGATTTTTGGTAATCAATCGTGATCAATCGTATCGATCGTTACGATCGAGTTGTTGTATTTCGTATTGAGTTGGTTGAGTTGATTTTTGGTAATCAATCGTGATCAATCGTATCGATCGTTACGATCAAGTGTTTGTATTTCGTATTGAGTTGATTGAGTTGATTTTTGGTAATCAATCGTGATCAATCGTATCGATCGTTACGATCGAGTGTTTGTATTTAGTATTGAGTTGATTGAGTTGATTTTTGGTAATCAATCGTGATCAATCGTATCGATCGTTACGATCGAGTGTTTGCATTTAGTATTGAGTTGATTGAGTTGATATTTGGTAATCAATCGTGATCAATCGTATCGATCGTTACGATCAAGTGTTTGTATTTCGTATTGAGTTGATTGAGTTGATTTTTGGTAATCAATCGTGATCAATCGTATCAATCGTTACGATCGAGTGTTTGTATTTAGTTTTGAGTTGATTGAGTTGATTTTTGGTAATCAATTGTGATCAATCGTATCGATCGTTACGATCGAGTGTTTGCATTTAGTATTGAGTTGATTGAGTTGATATTTGGTAATCAATCGTGATCAATCATATTGACCATTACTATCGAGTGTTTGTATTTCGTATAGAGTTGATTGAGTTGATATTATATAATCAGTCGTATCTATCGTAACGATCTATGGCTTGTACTTTTTAGTTAGTTGATGAATTGAAAACTGGTTATCAATCGTGATCAATCGTATCAATCGATGTTTTAAAGTCAATTGTTATTGTATCAATCGATTGTCGAATACTGTACCTTAATGTGCTGTTGTGGTTTTTTCCGGTAGAGTGTTCCATTCCCTGGTTGATCTTGGGAAGAAGGAGTACCTGTATTGGTCTTTTAGAGTGCGCTGTTGGTGTATGCGGTGGCCTCCTCTGGTCCTTGAATCTCCGGGTTTGTAATAATTAGAGGGGTCAATATCCACCAATCTATTGCGGATCTTGTATGCCATGGTGAGTCGGTCTTTGCAGCGGCGATCTTTAAGAGGCTCCCACTTTAGTCTCTCCATTAAGGAGCTGACACAACCTGGGGATACATCTTGGTATTCGTTGTACACGAACCTAGCTGCCCTTCTCTGTACTTGTTCTAGGTCTTTTTCAAGGGTATGTTGGTAAGGGTCCCATACAGTGGAGGCGTATTCCAGGGTAGGTCTGACCATGGTGATGTAGGCGTTAGCTTTGACTTCTGGTTTACCATGTTTACACCGTCCTAGGTTCCTTCTCAGAAAGCCTAGTGTCCTTGATGCTTTGCCTACCGTCTGGTTGATATGTGTCTTCTACTGTAGGTCATTGTTTATGGTGACTCCCAGGTATTTCCCATGCTCGACTGCATCTAGTGTGTGACCATGTAGTTGGTAGTTCCTTATCAGTGGGTTTCTTTTGTTGGTAATCCGTATCACGATGCACTTCTCAGGATGGAAATTCATCTGCCATCGTGATTCCCACTCTTGGAGTTTGTTAAGGTCGTCTTGGAGTGTCTCGCTATCCTTTATATTCTTTATTTTTCTGTAAACTAGGCAATCGTCTGCAAATAACCTTGCCTCAGAAGATGTTGATTGTGGCAGGTCATTAATGTAAGCCAGAAATAATAGGGGTCCGATGACTGTTCCCTGAGGCACCCCTGAGATGACGTCTAGGGGGCCAGACTTATGCCCTTCAAGCAATACGGATTGTGTTCTCTTGCTTAGGAAGTCTTGTATCCATTTGAGTGTTACTCCACGTATTCCGTAATAGTCCATTTTTTGGAGGAGTCTCTTGTGGGGCACTTTGTCAAAGGCTTTGGAGAAATCAAGCAGGATGATGTCTGTCTGTTCTCCTTGGTCTAAATGCTTGCCAATTTCGTCTAGTGTTATCAGGAGTTGTGTTTCACAAGATCTTTTGGATCTGAAACCGTGTTGATGGTCACAAAGGATCTGGTGTCGGTCAAAGTGATCCATGGATCCTATGGATAAAAACAAGTGCCTGTGGTTAAGACAGCCTGTAGTACTATCCAATAGCTAGTTATATAGTCAGTCGGTCCGTGTAACACTTATCAATTCAAAGTTTTAAAAAGTTTTGAAATTTTAGATTTTTTGTATTTTGATCAAAGTTTTAAAATATGAAAATTTCCGGTGTGTAAAAGTTTTGAAATTTTGAAATTTTAACCAAATTATTAAAATCTTAAAATTCTAGATAGCGTTTATAAATTTGATAGTTTAGGAATTAGGTCCAAGGCCGTAGCTAGGCATCTTATTTTAGTGAAGCATAATAATGGGAGGGTATGAAATGAATGATGCAAAATTCTGCATTCTAGGCATTTTTAGAGAGTTTGATAATGTTTTAAATTTGGACACTTTTTATATATATTTTTTTTTATGTTTTAAGACTTTTACTAACACCAAGTTTTTAACAACTTTATTTAAATTTATATGTATTACAGATAATCATCCAAATATCACTGATTTGAGTCTGCTGCCAGAACATAGAACAAATATCGATTCAGTAGAGTTTGCCAAATTTTTCTATGGCCGGTTCAGTCAACTCGGTTCAGAATCATAATTTGGTCTGCTGATATCCTTACCGCGATGAACATGACAAGCCCGCACAATCTCTCGCCACTCATGCATGCTCTTTTTCCAATTTTTCAGTCGTTTCAGTGTTTCTAAAGGAAGCACATTATAATCAACACAATGATCAATGTCTTCTTCCAATTCCTTCTCCATCAGCAATTTGGTAGCAGCATCGGTAGTAACAGTTTTGTTTGCAAAAGGGAATTAAGCTTTCCTGTAAGCACCATCATACAGTTGCAGTTACAAAATATTAATCTCGCTTTTATGCTGACATAGAGTAGACAAACTAGGGATAGAATGATACAAGATAAATGTATATGATTCTATCTATAGAGTATATATGATATGGGTACAGGGGAAAAGGAATGGAGTTTTTGACGTTTACATGTAGGTCCATAATTTCAAATTATTTCTGGAAACAGTTGGTGGTATTTTAGTTCCAGAATCTATAAATTTAGGGGTTAGGGGTATGGGGTGTCCGATTCCGAAACCCCGAATATAAAGAAACGAAATTCCGTAGTCCCGAATAAGTAATGACAAAATCCTGTGTTAAAGGTTCTACCATTCCTCAATAATATCAAATTGGGATATGGGATATTCTTTCAATTTTTAAGGTTAAAGAAACATGGATAGAAACTAATCCATGCATGTTTCATATTATTTATGTTTTATTTATCTGTAAAGAGAAAGATTAAATTTCGTGAAATGAATACGCAGACAGGACTGCCCCTTGCGATGACTTGATTTGTCAAAAGTTGGTTAAACGGAGAAATGAATACGCAGACAGAACTGCCCCCATTCCGAATACCAGTACTTGCTTTGTCAGTCTACTTATCGTTTTTGGATTGTTCTAATGAAGTTATATACAATACTCAGACTCTGTTCACAAAAATCTAGTTTACTAGAATTATTCCTTCTTTACCTTCAGTGTCGCTTTTCCTTTTCAGCAAGAGCCTGTTTTTAACTAGAGATCCATGATGATTATCATTACTAGGTTAATGTTATCGAAACACATCACCCGTTGAGATGCTGAGTTATATACAGGAAGAATAGTTTAAAAGGAATGATCGGACAAGTTATATAGAAACTGAGACTACTATAACACATGTGCTATATAGTATTCTCAGATAGAAATTAAGGTTGAGACAGAACAACAAATGACTATTATATTGATATATATGTATAAAAAAAATAATCAGTGTCGAAATTTTAGTGAGGCAATTGCCTCACTTGCCTCAAGGGTAGCTACGGCCTTGGGATACATGCCAATAGTTGAGTGGTTGACTCTTATCCCCTTTCTTAAAGTGTGGTTATATTGCAACTAGCCAGTCCTGTGGTCCACTATATGATCGACTAATGTTTTGTTGAAGATTAGCTTTAAATGTGGTGATATAGCTCTGCATACTCTTTCAATATTCTACATGATACATGTATGTTGTCTGGACTATTTGCCATGTATGGTATTCCTTTAAGTAGTTTGATTAAGCCCTTTGTGCTAATGTGAAGATTTGGTGCCAGTTAAATAGCCATTCATTCTATAGAAATAGGCTATTTTGTAGGCTTAAATTGTAATATTTTAATCAGAGTCAGCAAAATAGCCACTGCCTTTTCATTACAAGTTTAAGCTGGGATATAGTCAGATATACATCATATATTGGTTAAAACTGTTACTAAGTGTAGACCAAGAGCTCTCAGAATTTGAGATTTTTTTTGTGGAAATTTTTTTCTATAACTCCTGAACGGTAAAAGTCCAATTCGTCATTATTGAACTTGACCTCCATTCTGTCATAAGTAACAACATATTAAAATTTGGGAAGCTTTGGTAGAACAGTTCATGCATAAATGCACGGACACGACTGGAAACTCCATTTTTCAATCTTTCAAGAACCATAACTCCTGAACGGTAAAAGTCAAAATCGCCATTATTGAACTTGACCTTCGTATAGTTGTCAGTAATAACATATTAAAATTTTAAAAGCTTTGGTTGAACGGTTCATGAGTTAATGCACGGACAACATTTGATTGCCGCCCGCCCGACCGCCCGCCGTACATCCCCAAATCAATAACCGACATTTTTGTCACAAAAATCCGGTTAAAAATGGAAAAGATCGTTTTTCTCCCCATCTCATGTAGCCCCTCCGACTTCCTGTTTACTTTGAAAGTTGTTGACCTACAAATTAAAGTTTTGCATGTTGATGTTTGAATCATCTACAGCAAACATCATTATGTTTAAATTTAAATAATACTATTTTTTAATAAGTGCATAATCTTTGAGAATGATTTAAATAACCAGTGAAGGAGATCCCTGCTTATGCGTAGTGTGGCATCCCAACAATGACGTCACTATAAAATATAATGTAGGTTAGATATATTTAGAATATCTCGTCATACTGATTTTTCCGGATTGTAAAAGAAACGTAAATAGTGTAAAGGAGAGCTCAATATACGATAATTTCGAGAGAAACAGAAGGGAAATGTGTAAAAAAGTGTTTAAAGTTAATTTATTCATTTGTGTCTCCCCATCTCATCATTCTCAGAAAGATTTGTTGGGGGTTTTCCACACTATAAAAACAAAATGAATGATGTGAGGGAATGTCACTCTGGTCAACCCCATTGGGGATTGACGGCTTGAAGCCGTCTTCCCCAAAAAGATTTGGCAAGAGTGCCAATGAGACAACTCTCCATCCAAGTCACAATTTGTAAAAGTTCACCATTATAAGTCCTTAGTTTGTGTTTCTGGTACTATATATTGTTTTTCTTTTGGTCTTTTTCTTTTTTAGCCATGGCGCTGTTGGTTTTATTTTTTGTTATAGTTTGAATTTCCCTCTGGTATCTTTGGCTCCCCTTTTGTCTCATTGTCAATCATACCACTTTCTCCTATTTTATACTATCATCTTAATCCTAAAATTCAAAGACAATATCATTTTTTCCTTATTTTA
>CM034351.1:105659486-105786930 GCA_019925275.1 Mytilus edulis
GTAAGCTTAAATGTGACGTAAAGTTTACTATTTATAAATAGTTATACAAGACTTGCGATTTAAATAGCAAAGTATAGGTCTTATACGGCCACATTCACACCAAACGTCACTTACTGAATCCTGTTTACAACAATCATAGTTTCATTTTGTGAAGTTGACCACTGCTATAACATTAAAATTTGTTTTAATCTGTACACCAGATTTCAATACTGTAGTATATGAGATTGTACATAGTGTAATGTGAAAAAAGGGTGGGGGGGGGACTGTTTTATTAAAAAAGAATTATTATTACTAATGCATACCGGGGGAAATTATTCTAAAAAGACAGTCAAAGAAACGCCAATTAAAAAGGGTTGTGGTAAAGCATGAATTCAGCATTTAGTTTCAAAATTTAAATCTGGTATATGTTTGCAACCCCATCGCGAAAAATTATCTTCGAAATATAGTTTGTCATCCCCCAATAAATAATGAATGGGATGCATTATGAAAACTGTTATCCTGATTCAAAGAACCTGAAATTAGTTCTGAGGATTTTATGATTGAACAACAAAAAAGATATTTAATGTTCAGCAAATTTCTTCACAAATTGGCTGTTTACTTTTTCCTGTACACACTACAAAATTGGGTATGCATATTGTCATATGCCATCCATTTATCAGCCCACTCAGTTTTACTGGGAATATAATATATATGTATCCCTTGATCTTCTTTCACTGAACGGTAAAAAGCCTTGCCAAACTTAGCTGTTCTTTTTAATTTAGATGTGCAGCTTGTACCGTCTCGAAGCCTGTGCTTTAATCGTCGATAACTAATTTGCAAGATAGTAAGTAGGGAATTGATCAAAAGTGGATTTTGTCAGCCAAAGCAGTTTGGCTCGAGTGATGCAGCAATGACACGAGCTATTAGGGGACACTTGTTGGCGGCAACGCACTGACTCCCACTTTTGTAAGAAGACATTGATATTGAATACCTTTCATCCCATGTTTAAAAATTCTAATAGGGAACATACTATTACATTGTAATAAACCATTATTTAAGATTTGACCGCTGGCCTTCTTCAGTTTCTTTATTTTTCTTTATTAAAAACGAAACTGACATGACTGAGGAAGGCCATTGGCCGAAACGTCTTGAATACTGGTTTACTGATTACTACAATCAAATACCTTTCAGTTTTTGCATCACACCTTGGTTGTATAGAACCCATTATGCTACGACTGTCGTGTTGGTGGTTTCTTCTTAATATCAATACTCTGAAATATTTCATTTGTACTAGTTAATTGTCGTCTTAATTATTTGTTTTGTTGATTTTTATGCAGCATTAAGGTTTTTTTTAGTCAAAGAATAACAATTGTTACTAATTTTGTTATGTTTTATATACTATGTAGAATTATATATTTCTGAAGTTGTTGACATTTCGAAGTTTCTGCATTGCAATCGAGCTTTGACAGGTCAAACCTTTTAATTGGTATGCGATATTTACAAGAAAGATCAAGACTTTTAAATACGAAATAGGCTTATTTTCCGTAAGAAGTAAATGAATACATATTAAAACATGTATAAGTAGAAAAAGTAATTTTCAGTTAATAAGGTTTTATATGCCAGTATTTATAGACAGTAAATAAGAGCATTGATAAGTCTCATTTCCTTGGAGGTCATTTTGGTTCTGAACCTTCAGTCATGGTTCATTGACTTTAAATTATTGCTTTCGTTTCAGGGGAGACAATTCAACAATTTCTATTCATAAGTTTGTTTATATACCGAAGAAAGATTTCAACCATATCTTTTAAAACCCTATATGTTTAAATTTATACGAAAGTTTGCTTTTGTAATGCAGATAAATGCAAACCATTCTCAGAAAACAGAAAAACATAAGATCATCTGTCAGGGGCGGATCCAGCCATTTGAAAAGGGGGGAGGGGGTGCAACCACATGTGATCACATGTCCCCTTTCAAATGCATTGATCGTCAAAAGGGGGGGGGGTTCCAACCCCCGGAACCCCCTCCTGGATCCGCCAATGCATCATAAGGAAACATTTATCGGAGGATTAAAATATGCGTATCAGTGAAACGTCAAATTGAATGAGGTCCCAGAATTGACAGGCACATGAACATGTGTCGATATTGAATTGCTCAGCTCCCCCCTTTTGTGTTGGTGTCTATCTCCATTATGTTTTGCAGTTTATAATTTGTGTGATACCTTAACAGTGTCATGGTTATACTACAGTCTCTAAAGATCTCTAAACTTACCTATGAAAAACATAGAAGTTATTAAAAAAATCTTCTTTCATTTGTTTGTGTTGTACTAATCCTCTATGCATATCAGGCAATACTTTCCACATGTATTACACGTAATATAATTATCGTTTTTTGTTGTTGTTTTTTTGCGTAAAACTCGTTTCCTTTGTGGTATATACAGTTCAATTTAATGACAATAGATTTTTTTCAAACTACTCTATGTGCAACTTATTGGATTTCTTTAATAATCTATGATCTCTCTTCAAAATAATAAAGAACTTTAGAAGTAGGTATAATAATATATCGCTGTTCCAGAGACGTATTCTATATGTTTTCAAATAGTTCAAAAATTGTCTCTATTTTGATGAAACAAATTCCAAACATTGTCAAGCACAAATACACAATACGAAAATGCATTTCCATGTGTATTCCAGTTTAAACTGGAGCCATATTCCTTACATTAATACCAGTTAAAACTAGAATAGAAGAAACTATGTTATGTGTGTCATCGATTTTTTCTTACGTGTGCTAAAAGAAATAATTATTTCAACTAAAACAGGCATTGAATAACGCGGTGGACATGCACCATTTCCTCATAAATTCCAAGAAGATGTTATTATATAATACAATATTATATAATTAAGGCACGGTTCAACTTCTCATACTCACGTCGGTCAAAAGTTCAAAGGAACTTGTTTTGTCGTTAAAAGCTTAATGCCCGCGTCACACTGTCCCGATTTTTACGCCGATGGCAACACGATAATGGAAAATTTCAAAATCGGGACTGATCGTATCCAGATCGGGCTATTCGTAGTGCCATCTTTAACCATCGTAGAACCATCGGCCACTTTTTCTAACCTTTGGGGACAACTTCGGGAAGGGTTCTAAATTATTTAACATGTTAAAAAATCCCCGAAGGTGCGTCCGATGTTGAGGGTTCGTATTGAGTTCGTATCACCATCCTCACGATCGTAATGTCACCGGGAATGCATCTTTGCACATCGTATTGCATTCGTGTTTCCATCGTTTCCATCGGGCAGTTTTGACATTACGATGTCTACACGAATGAATCACGAAGATACCCGAAGGTCTTATGATGGCAACACGACTTCGTGAAGACATTGTAATCCCGTCGTGTTGCCATCGAATAAAAGTACGAAGGCGACAAGATGGAACTACGACGGCAATAAATCCAGCTAAATGTAAGTTAATTTTCGCGCTAAAATACATTTAAAGTGCCATGCGCGAAATACACTGGTCAGTCTAATACGACAGTTAAGAAAGACGTTCACAAAACATGGAGCTCATATCATATGATTGTATGAGAACAAGAAAGGCGACAGCGTTGTTTCTATTAATTCAAATGGAACAAGAAGAGCAGCTATTACAGGCTCAGGATTTACTTTTACAAGTAAAATATTATTTTTTGTCAATTTTTCATATCAAGTAACATAATGAAAATCATAAACGCGCCTCGTACACCAACACTGCAGGTAAAAGTATACAGGGAAAACAACTTTTTCTTCATTATTTTGATTTTTTATGTATCGTCTGAGTTGTTGTCACACGAATGTTTACTCCATAACCATTTTGTTTTCTATATGTCATATTTTGCCGAATTTGTTGCTTTCCCCACATCCTTCCTTTTGTCTATATTATTATGATATTATCCTGGAAAGAGCTCTTTTTGAATAAAAGGGATCACCTTACCTTTAAGATAGATCAGTAAACATTGGCATAATTATGGGTGCTTATTCAGACTAGTGCACACATTTTACAGTTCAAACAAGGCAATGCCGAGCGTGGCACCCCCTTGTATGTAACATATTGGGGACAAATATGGACACTATATTTGTATATGACACATGCAGAAAAGGGTAAATTGAATATGCATATTTGATACATAAACTATCTTTTTAGAAATCAACCAAAACATTCAGTAACTGGAAATACCTTTAATATTGTCTTTAGAACCAGCAGTTAAAAAAAAAGAGCAACCAATTTCCTGTGTATTATGCTATTTCAAGGAGAAAAAACAAGTCCATCTGCATGACCTTGACCTCTGGCCTTGAACGTAAAAAATGTCAGATCATTACAAGGAGGAACAATATACCAAATGTGGTTAAAATCTTTTGAAGCATATTGGTTTTAGAGTGTCCAAAAGGGTGATATTGCCTTGTATTACAACTGTCACTGTGACCTTGACCTTTGAAATTTAAAGTCAATAGCGCTTAAGATATTCTTAACGAGTAACATCATACCAAGTTTTGAGCATTTTGATTCTAGAGTGTCCATAACAAGTTTATCTACACGCAACTAACATGTAGTAGGCGAGGGGATAATAAACTAAGTTTTATGAGAATTAGACAAAAAGAGCGTTTTCCCGCCTTGCATGGCAGACTTGTACAGAAACGATATGTTATCGAAATTCTGTTCGTATCTTTTAGACATCGTATGGCCATCGCGCCATCATCGTAATCCATCGTGTAGCCTTCGTAATCCATCGTGTAGCCTTCGTGATCCATCGTGTAGGCTTCGGCTGAGATATGAAGCTTAAATACCCGTCTTCGGTTAACCTTCGTATGTCCATCTTTTGCTATCGTATATAATTTCGGCACCATCGTATAGACTTCGTTATTCATCGTACTTGCTTCGGTCACTTTTTGGTATTTTAACGAGATCGGGACCAACTTCGTACGAACTTACAATTTTCGCATTCGGGTGTCCATCGTATATAAAAATCGGGACAGTGTGACGCGGGCATTATAAAATTCATTATGATATGATCAAGGATTTGTATAGTGCTATACAAATCCTTGATATATGATTATTGTATAATTGTTCAAAATTGATGCAAGTTAAAAGCAAATATTTTATTTCATAACCTAAATTAATTGTCAATATTGTCATAGGGTGAAACTTTGCACATTTATTTTTATCTAAGATCGGTATTTAATTGCCCACATCATTAATTTTCTATAGTAATGAGGGTTATTAAAGTATTTGTTTTCTTGAATAAAATAATTTGAATTTGAATAATTTGTAAATTTATTGCTTAAGTGAACTTTAGCAGACTGTCTGATTGACCGTTAAATTTAATGTATGATGCAGCTGTGTTTTAACTGTAATCAATTCTAATTAGAAGCCGTATAATTTATGTCTCTGTTTGTTTATATTCTGTCCCTATACTTGTGTGATCTGGAAATGAATGACGACTTGATGTGTGAGAAAGTCATGAAAGTAACAAGGGCCTTTGCGATCATATAAGTTGGTGAATGTTGAGATGCGGGAGAATTGAAGATAGTTAGTGAAAGAGAATGGACGTGTCTCTGTATTCATGTATTAACAATGTAATGTAATGAAAAAATATATATAGTGACGTTGTGCACGATATTGGTGTCACTTTGGAAATATGGGTTAGAAGGCGGGTTATTCAAATTCAAGCTCTTATCCTATACAATAAATATCCATGTTATGCATATCATTCGAAAGGAAATAAACCACAGAAATCAATAACATAGATGATTTTGTGCTTTGTCTACTTTTTGATGAAAAACTTTGCTCATTTCGATGCCTATAACGTCATTTCAAGGGTGTCCCGCTGTTACAATTTTGTTTTATGTGAGTCTTTAAAATCCCAGTGCGGATTCATTAGTAAGTAGAATGGTTAAAAATTTTGCAATTGTTTTGTATACATTTAACTTAAAATGCAGCAACAGACGTTTTTAACTTTAAGAGAAGGAAGATCGTCAAAAGAGTTTAAATAAAAAAGAGAAAAAATGTCCCAATTAGCTGCTCAACCCGTAATTTATTTTTCTGTCTTCACTTTCATAAGATATAACGGACGAAAATGGATTTTGATAATATCAGAAAAATTATACATGTCCCGAAGAAGCTATCTGAAGTCATCATTAAGTAACTGCGGTCTTATTTTTAAAACATCGTCATTTTTCCCGTGTCCAATAAAATGTCCCGATGGACAAAATAACACAAAGAATAATTCAGAGGCTTTTTATCAAACGAAATTCTACTATATCTCAATTTTTTAACACCTTTTAACTGATATGAATGGAAAATGCATTTAATTTCCTTTAAAATGATATGATATGTACTTTTGTTTGAGTTGCAGTTAGAAAATCCGAAACGATCTAAGATGTCCAATGAAATGTCCCCGTAACCGTAATTTGACGTTCGCATTATAATAACGTTAAACTGTATACGAGTTTTCTTGCATATTTGGCATAACATGATTTCATGATATGGTCTGATCTATATAAAATAAAGTTCTCGTTTAATATGCATTAAAATACAGATCTGTATTAATATGCATTAAAATACAGATCTGCATAAATTCATGCATATAAGATGTCGAAATATTTAACTCGGATATTTCATAAAGACAAGGCACCGGATGTATAACAAAGAGATAACTTACTAATAACAACACTCCCACTTTATAAAAGCAAGATACATTGAAAAAGAAATTGCGATCAAAAGTGAGATCTTCTTAATTATCCTCCTAAGCCAGATAGTATCTGTAATTCCTAGCGTTGATATTAAAAGATTCGAAGCTATACACATGAATGAAAATTCTCACAAAAAAAATTATGAGAAAAAGTACACCTTAGTCGTGAACATTTCAGTAAAACGTGCAATCATTTTTTTTGTCGCATCGACTCATTTAACAAAACGTTTTATCAGAGAAATACTTGTATGTCATAAACATTTCAGTATAGCTAACGATTATTTTTTATCTACTGTGAGTAGAACAATTCCTAGTCATCTACCTAGCAATATGTGTTTGAAAAATAAGGTTATTACATTTAGAAGAAGTGTGGCAGAATGAAGATTATTTTCTCGAATCTCCAACAGAATTGCCTGGTACATAGGCATGTGATGAAACTAGTATATTGAAATTGAAACTTTTCTTTTACCATCATTTGAGAAAGAACGAAAGAGAGAGAGTGAGAGAGCAGTTGTCCGACATATATGATGGATGGTACACAAAACATGTAGCAGCTAGCTCCAAGGTATTAATTTACAGACACTTCCAACTCATTCTAGAAAAAAAAATTCAACCATTCAATCTGCGGTGTAAAGTAGATCTTTTTTTTATCTTCGCAGAACGCCACAAAACATAGCTTGAATTTTAACTTTTACATCGCGATGACCGTGAGGGCATTCCGATGTATTGTTGCCATAGAGATTTGACTTTCGTTTTTAACTGGTAACCGATCGTATAAATACGCGGATATCATCGAGTGCAAAATAACATTTCTTATCGCTTGTTATAAATTCACTTCTTCAATGAATACTCATAAGAACAGAAATTTATAATACGAAAATAGTATGTCGTTACAAATATTTATATGCATTAAAAAATGCACACGTACAGAAAAATTGTGTTAACGCATGCGGAAGAATATCACAAGAACGTTTTTTTGGGAAAATATGAATGTCTACTCAAATCCACACACGAACTTGTCTCAGAAATAATATATCTCTGTACATAAACCTCAGTTTTCCGGTATAGAAATTTGATTTATTTTCTGAGGCAAGTGCTTGTGACCATCCACAAGAACTTGCGGTCATCCGAGGTTCAGTACTTCAGTACTTTGATTATACTTTTAAAACAATGTAAAAACGAAACCAAAAAGATTGAAACCGAAAACATAAAAATAATCAGATGCATGAATGTCAAAGAAGATTTTGTGTAAACCGATACTCAGTTATATGTTGAAAATGGAAGCGCGGAACCAAAAATATTGTATAGTATAAAAAATGCATGAAATGCATTCCTGACGGTCCATAGTTGTTCGCTTGAGAAAACACTGAACTATGTAAACATGCACATATAACACTTAAAAAAATCACATCTAGTAGAAGAAAAAAAGTTGTATTATTCAAAATCGGATTTCGACCTGCTGGTAATCTGTGATGTAGGTATTGGTCTGTGTAAAAGTTTTCCATACTTTGCCAAATTCTATAATTTCAAATATTTAAAAAAAAAAAAAGTATTGATTGCCGACCCTTTTTTGAAGCTTGAGTTTGTGAAAAAATATCAGATGAAAGGATAGCTTGCAAAATATGTTTCCGAAAGCAAAAACAAAACAATATAGAATCACGGTTATTATTTTCACAATAAAGTAGAAGATGCGGCCGTATAAGACCAATTAGTAATTTCTATATGCAAACAACAATGAGCAAAACCCTTACCTTATAGTCAGCTATGAAAAGCTCCGAAATGACAAATGTTAAACAATTCAAACGAGAAAACTAACGGCCTGATTTATGTGCAAAATGTGTAAATTCTTACATAACATGAATTTCCTTAATTATTTGCCTGGTAAAACAATCCTGATTTAAAAATTTAATCAATGAAAACGTTTTCTTTTTAAAAAGAATAATTTAGACCCCGACCAACTTTAAATTATTGGAAGTTGGCAACGGCAGCATAAGAGCACGTATTTCTTTTTCAAACATGATGCAAACTTTATAAAGTTTTTTGTTAGAGATTTTTTAAATAATGATATATTTAACATTTTCCATAAAATCGGGATTGATGTTAAGATTGTGGACTTACTTATACAATGTACGTTAAAAATAAATAATATGAATTATAATGTAATTATAAGTCACTGTTTAAGAAAAATTAAATAAAACCAAATTCTTGGACTTTTATATTAACGTTAGTATACAGTATTATAGTCCCAGGACTAAAGTGTTGATAAAATAAGATTATGAAAAGAAAAATAGCTTGTGATATACTACCTACATCTTTCACATAATCAAAGACAAATCAAGAAGCATTTGAATATTAATTGAGGGAGCGAAATTACCAAATTACAACAAACATATATAAACGTGTAATTGGGGAAAAGATACAGAAACAAGAAACGAAATATTTACAATTTCACTAGCAAAGATAGGAGACGTCTTCTGGCAGAGAGAGCATTGCTTAATTTTAAGAAATAGAAGAAACTGATTGTTGAAGGCCGTACAGTGACCTATAGTTGTTAATGTCTGTGTCATTTTGATCTCTTGTGGAGAGTTGTCTCATTGGCAATCATACCACATCTTCTTTTTATATATTTGAATCATTTTACAAGTCATCAAATTGTCATGATGTGCTATTGTTGCAGACAATTCTTCGCAAAAATTAAAAATTGTTCATGCATCTAAAATTTTGTTTTAATTCAATGGAATTTTGCATTTGCACCGGCTTGAAAAAATAAAACCATATAAAGAAGCAACTTCGAACATCTCTTTACTCTAAGCGGCATTTTCACATGAGTAGAATATAAGGTCAACGTTTGAAACATTCCGTGGAACAACGTCAAAATCGTCGTTTTATTAGGAACGTCGTGTAACGCTGAGTGGCACCAATACCGTGCGTAACGTCCTTGAACTTGTACATAATAAATTTGTATATATGAACATGAGTTTTTAAAGCCTTATAACAGCTCCGTGGCAATATCGACCGAGAAAAGTTATAAAAAACAACTGGAAAGGTTCGAATTGAGGTACACTCGTGTATTTTATTTATCATTACTAGTTATAGTGTCCGGCTAGGATCGTGGTTTTTCGAGTGATTTATTGGACTTTTTCGAGTGTGACCACTTTTTTTCGAGTGAATATGAACAAAAATGTAAACAAAAAGACTTCCTTTCTAACAAAACGTGACATAGATGCTTGAATTTAATAAACAAAGTAATATCATCTATGATAGTATTTAAAATAGAAAGATATTACTAATCCGACATTATTTTTCGTTAAAAAGGGTTAAAATAAGTCTTTAAATGCTTTAATCCCAAAAAACAGAATAAAGCCATTTATGTTCACATAACACTGCTAATGATGAAGGAAATGCATACATGGAATCTATCTATCCTAAGAAATACAGACACGTTACAAAAATTCTTGTTTTTGCATTGAAAACGACATTTTGAGACTAAATTTATTTCTTTATGTTCGGGATTTTTCGAGAGCAGTCCGGGCTTTTTCGAGTGTGTCCGATTATTTTCGAGTGATAATACAAATTTCCTATAGCTGAAAATGCTATATGTGTCAATGAAAAGTACTTAGTTTGAACCTTTGTTTATTGTTTTAACACGTAAATAGTATTTACGTGTTAAAACAATAAACAAAGGTTCAAACTAAGTACTTTTCTAGGCATGAACCAATGGATTCTTCAGTTTGGTAATGGTGTTCTAACACTTACATGCTATAAACATTCGTCCAGTTGTATTAAATATATAGTTGTTTGTCATGTCTTATAACTTACATGTATATTATATAATCGTGATGTCAACAATATAATGTAAGCATAGATAATTTGGATTGAGAATACACACACATAATGTGTATTCCTAATGAGCTATTCATTTCATTGTTAATTATGTATAAAATCTAATTTAAATGTTTTTTTGTCAATTAGAATAGAAATGGGTCTGTGTTTGTTTGTTTTTTTCTTCATTTTTCTTGATGGACGTTTTGTCTTGCAGGCCTCCTTTATTAAAATGTGTTTTATCACATAGCATTTTCTGATTCTTCTCTGCTGCCCAGTACTGAGGTTTCTTAATAAACATCTGCGCCATGGTCGCATGATACACGACGCAACGTCAGATATTGCTACCATTTAGTGTAACAGAAAAATGACGTTAAATTGGAAACGCGCTTTATCTATTTCTTCCTGCTTTCCTTTTTGGGTAAATGAAAAGTATAACACACAAGTATAAATACCGTGAGAATCCAATCAAATATGATTTTATTATGAACATAGGATATTCAATTTTACTGATAGTAATTATGTGTATTTGGAGGAATATTGCTGCATTATATATTCAACCCGAGTATGATTTTATTCAAGCAGTGACATACAATAGCTTATACTTATGATACTGAAGTTTTCTTACTTTTTGATTGTCTTATAGATGTGTATTTTTGTAATATGTGTGCATGATTTCGTTTTGTTGAAAGCAGGACATTTATATTTAGTGGAGGAAGGAACACGCGAATGCAGTTCATGCCGTCCCTAGCATATTATGCTTGTGGCGACGCCAAATTATGATGACGGACAAACTTGCAAGACATTTTCATTAATCCGTATTTTTTATAGATAACCCTGTAATCTTAATGCTATTTGGTGTACCAACTTCAACTTTGAAAGTACTTTTTATTGATATAGTTATCAAAGCCGAAAAATAATCTTCACGAAATCAAATCTCTGTTTTTTTGGCCGTTAAAGTTTTGTGAAGGCATGAAAGTTTAACTCGGACATTTCCGCAAGACATTGCAACTCTATTGTTTTGAATTGAATATGTAGCTCAATTTATTTTTCCGAATTCGAATTTTGGGAGCTAACACTTAGTACAAAACGATCGTGCTTACAATTTAATGAATTGTCTGTCAAAATTTTATTTTTGAACTGAAATGTTTCAAGTTTCCAAATTAAATTTCCGATGGGACATTTCCGTACATCATATTCTTTTGAAAATATGTATGCACATTTTAAATGGAGACAGCCATGTTAACCAATACTGAAATATATCACGTCATAGAATGTTCATTCAAAATTTCGAAGAGTTGCGTGAACATTTCGCGAATTGTTCGAGTTTTATGTTTCGAGTTTGTTACATGGGACAACGCTAAGTAAACGTTTTTCAGATAATCTGTGTCTTCCTTAAGCCTATGAATATTATATTTTTATTCTTTCTCTGTCATAATGTGAAAATTTAAGAATCAATCTTTATTTTCATGTATAATTTAAAATATTTATTTCAGCATTTCTATAAAAAATTTCCCGTAGTTGTACCTGTCACGTTTTCAAAGTTAATTTTTCTTATGCATGGTTGTGTCTTATTATCTATTTCTTGCATGAACAGAAATTTCTTATTTCTTGAATCACACTACAAGGAGTGTGATAGGAAAAAGTGATACGAAAATCTGCGTTAATTTGATCTGCTTATACATCACCATAACACGATATTACGGCATTTCCACTGGCTATTCGTTAGGTTACAACGATGTGCATTGCGTGTACAAAATACTAGAACAACGATTCACGATAGAGTGTTGACCATCTTGAGACAACTAGGTTAAAGAATGGGTTATCACTTGATATCAACACTCGTTATTTAATTCACAGGCTCGTTTATTATTATTTTGAAATATACATCTAGCTCTACTGGCCCAAAAGGGTCAAGTGAGATTTTCTCATCACTTGGTGTTCGTCGTTGTCTGTCGTCGTCCATTAACTTCTACAAAAATCTTTTCCTCTGAAATTACTTGACCAAATTCAATATAGATAGAGACAACTGTAAACAGCAAAGTTTAATGTTAGTATTAATTTCTACAAACAAGTCACCATCACTTAAACAGAGAATTGTGTCATGAATTATATTTTTATCTTTAATGTTGAAGAGCGTCCTTTGTTTAAAATGCACTGCAGCAAATAGACCAAGGTGAGTGAAACAGGCTCGTTAGATACTTTAGATTGTTTAATAAAATCTCATAACTTGGAAACGTAAAATCTAAAATTTGTAAAATTCGAAAGGGATGATACCTCAATAGACAGACAATTCAACGAAGTTTCGTGGAAATCGGTTACAGCGTTTTTGAGTTTTTGTCCGACATGCTGACAATGGACAGATGAACAACGGGGTACCATAATACGTTCCGTATGAAAACTCCATGGTTTACCTTCCTTTTCTTGTCTCCGTATGAAAATCGGATTGAAAAGGATCTCGGAAAGAAACTACAGATGCATTAGGAGAACAGCAAGAACTCTCAGACTTCAAATGATAGGTCTGATACTAATAAATCCCATATGGACATAGCACATGTCTCAAACAAACCTGAAAATATCTGCATAGGTTTTCCTGAACAAGTTTTGTTTTTAAAGATAAACACAAGCTGTTTTCTGTTAAATTATTTGTAAATTCTGTTTTTTGTCCTTTAAATTTGTGCAATTTGTTTTTCAAATAACTCATATTTATCAAATGTTCAGTAATGTAGAAAAAACGTAGTTTTCTGCTGTATATTAATCAAATTATAAAAAAAGAAAACTATTTACGTTTTCATGAAAATTGGCACACATAATCTTTTTACGTAATCAAACCAAATGGCATTTTAAAAAAGAGGGGTCCATGAATTCGTGTTCAAGTTAGATTGATTGATTGATTGTTGGTTGCTTTACGCCGCATTAGCACAAAAATGCTATATCGCGGCGATGTTCAAGTTAGATAAGTTTGAATGATAAAAATCAGTCGAAAACTGAATCTTTTCCCGATAAGTCATAGTTAGTCGTCCCGAAAATAACAATTTACGTTAGCAACGTGATTAATTTGTTAGTTCCGATAATAATAGTTATTAAAGGTTTTTATTAAAATACGCCAGACGTGCGTTTTGTCTACATAAGACTCATCAGTGACGCTCAGATCAAAATAGTTGTAAAGCCAAACAGGTATAAAGTTGAAAAGCATTGAGGACCCAAAATACCAAAAAGTTGTGCCAAATACGGCTAAGGTAATCTATTCCTGGAATAAGAAAATCCTTAGTTTTTCGAAAAATTCCTAGTTTTGTAACAAGAAATTGATAAAAATGACCACATAACTGTTATTCATGTCAACACCGAAGTGCTGACTACTGGGCTGGTGATACCCTCGGGGACGAAACGTCCACCAGCAGTGGCAACGACCCAGTGGTGTAAATAGTTATCAAAGGTACCAGGATTATAATTAATACGCCAGACGCGCGTTCGTCTAATAAGACTCTCAGTGACGCTAAGATCGAAATAGTTGTAAGGGCTAAACAGGTAATAAAGTTTAAAAGCATTGAGGACCCAAAATAACCAAAATTTTTGCAAATACGACTAAGATAATCTATTCCTAGGATAAGAAAAATCCTTAGTTTTTCAAAAATCAAAGTTGTAACAGGAAATTTATGAAATGACACATAATTGATATTCATGTCACACCGAATGCTGACTAACTGGGCCTGGGAATACTCTTGGGGCGAAACTTCCACACAGCGTGGCATCGACTCATGGTGTAATAGTTATCAAAGGTACCAGGATTATAATTTAAATACGCCAGACGCGTAATGAGATTGATTGATTGTAGGTTGCTTAAAGCCCAGTTGGTAAATATACTTTCATGATTGTAGGTTACTTAAAAGCCCAGTGTGTAAATATACTTTCATGATTGTAGTTCTTAAAGCCCAGTGGTAATATATACTTTTACATATTTTGAATAAAGCAAAATTGTGCTATACTGACCCCGAAGAAACATATGACTGCAACTGATGTGCAGTGTGTATGTATACTAATATATGACAACATAAAATCTTTGAATCGCCACGTTGAAATTTTCTTTGATACATATATTATTATAAAGACCAAAGTAATGAAGAAGGCCTTTAATGGCAAACAATAGTGAATTATCTCTCATGATACTTACCAATGGCACCGGTCTTCCCGGTCTAGCACCTATTCATGTTAATAGTTAGCTCATGGGATCGACATACGAAAATAAAACGCAATTTTTTTACAATCCTGCTTTAAAAGAAGAATTGAAAAAAAGAAATGCAAGACTTTCAGGACGAAAGAAGAAAAATTAATTGACAGTTCGTAATGTGTCAAACGTATTTTGTAACAAAAGTAAAAATATAATCACATTCTTCCTTCGAACGCCGGTTGTTAACAATTAATAAAGACAGAAGTTGTAGTCATTGTAAATAAATTTATTTATTTACCTATAATCTCACCTAATAATGGTCTTGTTATTGGTTCAATTGTCCTATGAATCAATCTATAATTGTATAGGTAAAGAGTTCACACCAAAATTTTAAAAAAAATGATGTGATTGTAACATCGTTTTCGTTCTCGTCATTTGTGGAAGTTAGAAAATTATACTGACTTGAAAAAGATGGGAGTATCAAATGCCGTTGGGGGAAAACACTTAATTTTACTATATTTTTACTCGGCACATATTAAAAAGGGATATTATAGCAGGAGATTAACTAAAGGAAAATCAGCAAAATTATCCAACATATTGTTGATATTTACAACTTTTTTTACCTAAGGTTGAACATTATTTAAAACTAATATAACGAAAAAGGACCAAAGCGTAAATACTGATAAACTGATTGATTGATCAGTTTCCATTACCACATTTTAATATTACCACCCAAAAATGGGATAGAAACGGGGAATGTGTCTAAATAGCAGAACACAGCCAAAGGCCACCAATGGGTCTTCAGCACGGCGAGAATATCCCGCACCTGGAGGCTTGCTTTGGCGGGTCCCTTAAAAAATGTTAATACTTGTCCAGCGAAAATGGATGTTACGCTAGACTCGGAAACAATTAAATGAACCAAAATTTTAAAAAACCCATACAAGATACACAAAAGTCAGTGTTTCATGACTTGGAACAGGCGCAAACATGCGGCAGAGTTAAATTTTTTTTATGTGAGATCTCAACAACCCCTGTAACTTTTGCAAATGTAGAATAAACAAACACACATCAATACGCAAACAAAACTCAGTATAGACGAAGTCCGAGTCCGATGTCAGAATAGGTAACCGAAGACACTAAGCAAAATGACAATGATACATAATTAACAGATGGGAACTGACATGCTAGCTCTAGACCTAAACCGATTGAAAGATTATGTCTATCATATGAATGTCAAACACAATTCCCTTGTTAGAGGGTTATTATCAAACCTTCATAAAATACACAAGGAGAACATAACCCGTATCATGTCAACTCTACAATCAAAATTATTTTAAATGTCAGAAAAATACAACAAGTCCAACTATTGGCATACAGGTACATTTATGTCGTATTAATTAACAGACAAGTAATAATCGGAGATAAAGAATTATATAACCGTTTAATTTGTATACTAGTACATAGATTGATCTGTTCTTACCGTAAAACGCTACCAATTTATTATTCCTCAAAATGAACTGTTTGATAATTTCCGTTGCATCTCATGTGCATTTCAAAATCTTTAAATGTCGAATCTAGAGTAACTGATGTGAATGATGTGATTGTAACATCGTTTTCGTTCTCGTCATTTGTGGAAGTTAGAAAATTATACTGACTTGAAAAAGATGGGAGTATCAAATGCCGTTGGGGGAAAACACTTAATTTTACTATATTTTTACTCGGCACATATTAAAAAGGGATATTATAGCAGGAGATTAACTAAAGGAAAATCAGCAAAATTATCCAACATATTGTTGATATTTACAACTTTTTTTACCTAAGGTTGAACATTATTTAAAACTAATATAACGAAAAAGGACCAAAGCGTAAATACTGATAAACTGATTGATTGATCAGTTTCCATTACCACATTTTAATATTACCACCCAAAAATGGGATAGAAACGGGGAATGTGTCTAAATAGCAGAACACAGCCAAAGGCCACCAATGGGTCTTCAGCACGGCGAGAATATCCCGCACCTGGAGGCTTGCTTTGGCGGGTCCCTTAAAAAATGTTAATACTTGTCCAGCGAAATGGATGTTACGCTAGACTCGGAAACAATTAAATGAACCAAAATTTTAAAAAACCCATACAAGATACACAAAAGTCAGTGTTTCATGACTTGGAACAGGCGCAAACATGCGGCAGAGTTAAATTTTTTTTATGTGAGATCTCAACAACCCCTGTAACTTTTGCAAATGTAGAATAAACAAACACACATCAATACGCAAACAAAACTCAGTATAGACGAAGTCCGAGTCCGATGTCAGAATAGGTAACCGAAGACACTAAGCAAAATGACAATGATACATAATTAACAGATGGGAACTGACATGCTAGCTCTAGACCTAAACCGATTGAAAGATTATGTCTATCATATGAATGTCAAACACAATTCCCTTGTTAGAGGGTTATTATCAAACCTTCATAAAATACACAAGGAGAACATAACCCGTATCATGTCAACTCTACAATCAAAATTATTTTAAATGTCAGAAAAATACAACAAGTCCAACTATTGGCATACAGGTACATTTATGTCGTATTAATTAACAGACAAGTAATAATCGGAGATAAAGAATTATATAACCGTTTAATTTGTATACTAGTACATAGATTGATCTGTTCTTACCGTAAAGCGCTACCAATTTATTATTCCTCAAAATGAACTGTTTGATAATTTCCGTTGCATCTCATGTGCATTTCAAAATCTTTAAATGTCGAATCTAGAGTAACTGACCGGGATGGGAATCAAGTAGTTATATAACCTACACTGGTTGGGTACCATCACATGGATGCTATCCCCTATTGATAAAATTCTCTACCTGTCCAATACTGATATGATTGTAGTGTTTGACGTTGAGAATATCGATTCTTTACTGAAACTAAATTCGGAACTCCTTTTATAAAAGTTCATCTTAGATAAGTTTGGCTGTACTGGTTAGACCCTTAATGATTTTTCTTTTGCATGTTTTATACTTTTTGCTACCCATTGTTTTGGTCTTGACGATGGTCTTGAACAAAGGGATTGGTATCAAACGTTTATATTATTCTGTGGTTCCTGGAATTTTACTTCAAATCAAAAGTATGTCACGTCATAGTTAAATCATTGTAGCTCAAGTTTAAAAATAAGATACCAGTAAAACATATAGCATTGTGATACAAAATATCAGATCAGGGTTATTATGGTTTTAATTATTTTTTTGACAGTTTTAGATTTTTGCATTTTCAAGTCATACTATGTTTTAGGTAGGAAGGCGTCCCAGAAAAAAATTAAAATAACCTTGCCAGACGTCATAATTATTTGGACTAACTATGTTTCAGAGCAAAAAATAAAATGCTAAGATACCTTTGAATGTTAATGAAGGAATTAAGAAGGATTATGAATGAAAGCAAAATTATTTCTTAAAATGCATTTTTCCTTAATTTGAAGAAATTTATTTAAATGAATAATTAATATGTATATATATATATCCATAGTTTATGTAATATTGTTTATTATATTCTGAGTATGTTGCTGGAAACTCAGAAGTATTTCACAGAAATACTCCACTGGTGCTTAGACAATGAAGTATAATTGCAACAGGCAATATAAAGAATGCATTTTTTGTTAAAAAATCATTGCAGAAATTTGTAAAAAATGAATTATAAAATACATATTTGATTTTACTAGTCACGACGTCCGATCATTAGGAAAAAAATGAGGTTTCAAATACTGTAAACTAACGGGTCCAAACATAATCTCTCAAAACCTAATTCCCAAGGTCTGCTTTGTCTGCTGTAATTGCATCTTATTTTCTAGTACCTTTTATCAATTTATAAATATGGACACTTTATAACGTTTTTCCCGCGTGCTTGTACCCATTTTGCAGGGTGGTTTGTATACCAAGCAGGACTGTCCGTCCACAATAAGCGATACCGATACAGTGGCATTAAAAGAACTATGTACCACACACTGACTATTTAATTATGAAGCTTTGGTCAATCTAGAAAATATCCGTAATTCAAAACATGAAATGGAAATCGAATACAAAAAAATTAATAACAAAAATACCTAGTTCCAAGGGGAATTCCTCTATTAAATGGCAACATCAACAGTTCAAGCACATCGAACACCGGAAAACAACTATCATATTCGTGACTTGGTACAGATATTTCCTTACATAGGAAATGGTGGATTAAATTTGTTTTTTTTAAACTTATGTCGAAATTAAGAAAGAGACAGGTAAAAAAATAATAATACAAAACGATAAAACAAGCCCAAACTGTTATTTATCAAAACGTACATCCAACACCCTCTTCACTAGTTTCAGTCTGAGCTTTTCCTTGTGTTTTTACTTTTTAGAGGAGGGGTAAAGATCACGAAAATGGTAACGGCCTAATTTCAGTTATCATAAAATGTAAAGTAAATAAAAATTTGCTAAAATGTCTTCCACATTAAAATTAAGAGTATAAAATACATAAAGTAAAAAAAGACGATCAAGGAAATTTGTTAGGAATTGATATGGAAATCGAAGGAAAGAGAATGACCCTAATAACCTTATATGGTCCAAACAAAGATACACCAGATTTTTATATAAAACTGAGTGGAATGATAAAAACTTTAAACAATCCATCAATTGTTATAACTGGAGACTATAATTTAGTACAAAACTAAAGTCTTGATACATATAACTATCAAAATATTAATAAAATAAAAAATAAATAAATAAATAATTAGTTTATTATAGTGTCACATATTTGATCAGACAATATATATATACAACAATTCATAATACAAACAAAGATCAAATATCCAGCCTTAGAATAGACTTATGAGACACTTTAAAACACAACAGACAACTGTACATTTATATAAAAAATAAAATGAGCATTTCTTTATAAAATTCAAAAATAATTACTGGTTTATCACATTAAGTAAGCTGTTTTTAAAAATCTTTACTAGTAAAAGTATCAATTAATATTAGATAGACTATATTAATAAAGAGATTACAGATAAAAACATAAGCAATGTTTAAAAGGTTTTGCCAAAAACCGGATACACTTTTTAAAATAAAAACAGACCAAAAGAAAGAGAGAAAAAATATATATATATATTTCTAGGGAAACAAAAATAACGTAAATGTGATGATATAAGTAAGTGATCTAGCTAAAAAATATCTGTACTTAAAAGTAACAATAATAAAAATGATAGTAAAAAGAATTTAAAAATATAACTATGAAAAATATATGTTAATATTCAAATAAATTTCTTCCTTCTCTGATAAAAATTGAAAAGTGCGTATGATAATGAGGATTGTATTTCTTTACATTTCATAAGACTGATAAATTGACTGTCAGGCCAAAAAAAAATATATGTCTGTTTCCTGATGCCAAGGCAAAAAAATCAGGGTCGGTAGGTCGGGATTTTTTTTTTTTTTTTTTTTTTTTTATTATTATTTTTGCACTCCCTGTCAGATTTGCAGATGGTTAAATGTCATGTTTGGTTAGGGTCCTGTACCCTAAAATCATTTAATCTCTTTAAAGAAGCTTTAATTGAATAATCCTCCCAGTGCCGACATTTTTTAAACATTAATTGTAGCACATTTGTGCTGGGAGCAGCCATTTTGATTGTTTGGGTATAGTAAAATACGGATCTGGATCGAACTGGAAACGAATATTTTCCGGAATTGAATAAAAAGATCTAGGGTCGGGGCTTTGAGTCAGGGTTGGTCGGGAAACAGGAAACAGACATATATTTTTTTTTGGCCTCAATATCAAGAGTATCAAAATTTTCTATAAAGTTTTTGGCTCGAGAAAATAAATTATATCTTAAGTCATCATACATAGTGCAGTTCATTAAAAAGTGTTTCTCGTTTTCTAAGACGTCATTCGGACAGAATTTACAACTTCTTTCATTAACTGGTATTTGCGGTCGTGCATATCGGCCTGTCTCGATTGCCAACGGAAGCGATCCACTTCGGAACAGGGCAACAACTCGTTGGACCGATCTTGGCAACTGAAGCTTCAAATATTTTTCTGTTTCTACTTTTTCTTTGTATTGTCTATATGTACGTAGTTTATTGCCGTTTGGATTGTTCTTGTCATTAAAAAGTTCGCTAACAAATTCGTCGTTGTCTACAATAATTACGCGCTCATAAATTGTTCTCATCGCAGTTTTTGTCGTAATGCTATTATCGTTCACTTTGTCCGTAGCATTAATCTTTTGTATCATTTTGCTAACTTGGTAGTACCATCCCTTACGCCTATTTGCAATCCATGCTGATATCTTACGGGTAATACGGACATCGTCTGATCTACTAATTCGACACATCAGACGAATACAAGCAATGCGCTGTTTGGTAAAACAAGAGGACCATCCAATGTCACCTCTGACTGCGGTATTTGATGTATATTTGCCTGCTGACAAGAATAACTTAGATGCCTTATTCTGAATCGAATTAATCACTGAAAATGTTTTAGTTCCCCAAATGCCTGCTCCGTAGAATAAAACGGGTTCTACCATAGTGGAATATAATTTTGTGTATACACTGTGAGTCATTCCACCAGCACTAATGAACTTTCCATATAGCGCGCCTAGTGCCCTGCTAGCTGACTTCGAAAGTTCTTTAACTGCTTTGTCCATAGTCAAATGCTCATCGAACCATATGCCCAAGTATTTGTACGAAGAAGTGTACTCAATATCCAAGTCGGAACATTTGAATGGGAAGTCCGATCGACTGACAGGTTTATTCCTGAAATGGATAACGTTGCTTTTGATAGGGTTTATATCAATTTTCCATTCACGGCACCACTCCGAAACAGTATCTAACATCTTCTGGAGACTTTCCTCGTCCGGAGCAATCAGTGCAATGTCATCTGCATATAAAAGTATACTCAGCATAGTTTCATCGAAGCGAACACCACAATTTAGATTATTGATACGTTCAGCAAGGTCGTTGATGTAGGCGGCAAATAATGTGGGAGACAATAAACAGCCTTGCTTTACTCCGCAGTCCACATTAAACCATGGTGTATGTCTATCATTGACACGAACTGTACATGTAACATTCTCATATAAGGACTGTAGAGCAGACAGAAATTTGCCACTTATTCCAACTTTTCGAAGTTTAAACCACAATAAATTCCTTGGTACAGAGTCAAAAGCTTTCCGCATATCAATAAAACTAACAAAAGTTGAATGTTTTGAAATTTTCCTATTTGAAATAACGCTAAATAAACTCCAAATATGCTCTTCACAGCTACGTTTGCTGCGGAATCCATTCTGCTCCTCACAAAGGATATCGTTTTCTTCAAAAAAAGCATTCAGGCGGTTGTTTAGTACACTGCAATATATCTTACTGGGTACGGACACCAGCGTTATTCCCCGGTAATTTGATGGTAGTCGGTTGTCTTGTGTTCCTGGTTTGAGTATTGGATTAACTATCCCTTGGGTCCATTGCTCAGGTACTTTGCCCAGTTCAAAGCAGCCGTTACAGATTATATATAACAGTTCAATTGCGATTTCATTTTTGAGCACTTCCGCTGGTATTTCATCGCATCCAGCCGCTTTCTGAAGTTTAGCTTGCTCTACAGCAATAACGATTTCTTCCCGTGTAAAAGCACAGTTTAGATTTGATAGGTCCATTTGGTCATTTTCCGCAGAATACTCCGGTGTAGTTGCGTTCAAATTATTAGAAAATAATGTCTCAAAATCTGACTTCCATTTATTCAGCACAATTTTTTCATCAGTGTTTATGTTTCCATCCGAGTCAACTACTTCCCACGGGATTTGATTTTTCCTTTCATTTGCAATGCCAAGTTTTCCAATGCTTTTCCAAAATTCACGTTTGTTTGTCGATTTAAGTTTTTCATGAAGTTCATTTTCCTTCTGAATTTGGTATTTCCTTTTAAATTTACGGTTTATTTTATCAAATATCTTCCTTTCAGTACAATAATTTTCTTTTAAAAGTTTCTTTTTGTGCGGTGGGCCCTTAAATTTCAACCATTTCTTTTCGCACTCGCATGATAAGTTCCATTGCGTTTGTAATGTTTGGTTCCAGTACGGCTTGTAAAAGGACTTCGAACGTTTATTTAAATGTTTCTGTTGAAGAAGTGGTAGTTTTGTCTCCATTTCGTTAATTATCAATTTATGAAATTCGTCATATGCGTTTTGTACATTTTGATCTAAATATACGGAGTGTTCAATTTTCTCAATAGCATCCAGAACTTTATGTCGCACTTCATCACTTATTAAGAAATCATCTGGAATCTTACGTGCATTACGTTTTATCTTTACTTCGTTTGCGTAATGATTTGACATTTCATCAACATTCACTGGGTATTTAATATCACAAGATAAAAGCGAGTGGTCAGGTATGCTCTCTGGGTTATAATTTAAAGTATTAATTACATCTGACATTCTCATTATTTTAAAATCTAAAACGGATTCTAACTGCTCATATGGCACACAAATGTAATCAACCACCGATCTCCCTTGAGGAGAAATATATGTAAAATCGTTTATTCCTATTCGACCGTTTAACATGGCAAAATTTGTGTCCGATAAAAATTCACAAAATAGATCCCCGTTGTAATTTTCTGTAGTGTCAATAGTTGTACGTGGCTTTATATCATCAACACCTTCAATATAGTCTGTATTTGATCCACACCGGGCGTTAAAATCACCACATATGATCGTATATCCTTTCGTCTGATTACTATACACTTGTTGCAATAGGTCATTTAAAAACTTTTCTTGATCACTGGGTCTACTTGAATCGGTCGGTGGTAAATAGCATATGGCAACAGAAAAGTTAAAATCAGAATGTTTCCCTTTGAAACAAATCCACATAATACCTTCTACACTCCGATCTTGAATTTCAACATAAAAAGAGTCGTATAGGTTTAAACGAATGAAGGCACCAACCCCACCAGATCCGCGCCTAGCTTTACAGTGTACATTTTTCCGATTATGCCCTATCCACTTATAACCGGGTGCGTTAAGCTGATTATCATCACGTAAAAAAGTTTCGCAAACTGCAAATATGTCACAATCAACATGTTCTAATACTAAATTTCTAAAAGTCGAATTATCGTTCTTGTGCATTGACCAACCGCGACAGTTCCATACACATAACCGCAACCTGTCCTAATGACGTCTGTGCACTAACTTGTTGCCGATAAAAAACATTTCACGTTCTTTCCCAACTTCTTTTAAGAGTGTTCTCATGTTGCTCTGGTGAATACGTGTTTCGATTGGCAAATCGTTGTTTATGTACACATTTTTGTAGGTGTTAGTGTTTTTCAATTGCCGCTTATTACTGAAAATGTTTTTCTTTTGATCAGAATCATTATCTATTTCTACCAAAATTATCCCACATGAGTTTCCCTTTCCCATTTTTCTTTCAGCTGACTTGATTTTCACGTCGGGGATACCGAGACCATCTTTGAAGAGAGATTTTACCTTGTTTATAGTAACCTGGTTATTTTCTTCTTCTTGAGCATCAAAGTCTAGATTTTTTATCACTAACTTATTTTTTGCATTGGTACTATTAGGAGGTGTTTTTTCGGCTTCTTTCGTTTTCATCATAGTATCGTATGTTTTTTGGACAGTGTCAATTTTTGCGTTCATAACTTCCATATCGCCTCGAATGTCTTGTTTTAACATATCTACCTCAGCCTTCACTTTAGTTTCTAACGCTGCTTGTATTTTTGTCGAGATTTTTTCTTCTAAGTTTGATTCTAACTGACTCATTTTTTCGTTCAACATGTTAAAACTTAGAGTAATATTAGTGGCCAGGTTTTGAATAGCGGAGAATAGAAACAACTCGGATTCACCCATCTTTGGTATTTGCATGTTCAAACCATTTCCACTGTCCACAGATTTAAGTTTTTTATTCTCAGATGTATCAAACATATCAGATTCGGGATTTGGACGTTTCCTTGTTGTAGGTGTACCGGGTGATTGTGTATTGGCACTACAACTGTTTGTATGAGTAAGGTCTGTTTGAATAGTATTTACCTTGTTGTTGTCTATTTTATCCATCGTCCTAAATTATGACACTTGATTGACCACTGCTTGACCACTGTCAAAATCACTCAAAAACACAATGTTAGACAAAATCTTCAGCTGAATGTGAATATAAAGGGTCCTGATACACTTCAAATGACAGAACAGTTCGTAAATTACCTCAGTATTATCAAATTTGCACTTTTCTAGAGAGTCAATATCTTTCCGTGTCTATATCATACACATGCGCAGTTCGTTTTTTAATGTATCCAATAATAAACCAAAAGCTAAGGAGAAAGTTCTAGACTTAAAAAATCTTTATAATTTAACAGACCCCTTTAGGGAAATTAATCCAGATTTAAAACAGTTCACATGGAGAAAAGCTAATCCCATAAAACAAGCAAGATTTGACTTCTTTTTAATATCACAAGACCTTAATCAAAATGTAGTTGATGTACAAAATCACAACAGCTATAGATCAGATCACTCCCCAATAATATTAAATCTGAAGATGAATGATTTCATACTTGGAAAAGGATTATGGACATTTAACAACTCACTTTTACATGCTATTGAATACTCCAAAACTATAAAAGACACTATACTTAAAGTAAAAGACCAATATGGATCATTAGTATATAATAGAGAAACGTTAGAACAAATTAATGATTTAGACATCCACTTTACAATAAATGACCAACTTTTTTTTAGAAATATTACTTACAGAAATCAGAGGAAAAACTATTTCCTATGCATCTTATAAAAAGAAGGAAAGAGATAAAGAGGAAAAAATATTATCAGAAAAAAATCAGAAATTAGAGGAAAGCATCTTAACAGAGGAAATATTAAATGAAATTGAACACCATAAATCTTATCTTAGAATAATAAGGAAAGAAAAAATGAGGGGATACTATATCAGGTCAAAAATGCAAAGGATTGAAGAAGGGGAAAAGCCTTTTTTTTTAATATGGAAACTAAACATTTTATAAATAAAACTATCCCCAAACTAGTTAACGAAAAAGGGGAGACAATTTGTAAACAAGATACAATATTAGAAGAGGCCAAAAATTACTATAAAAAACTGTATACTAAAACAGAAAGCTTGAGTAAAGTAAATCTTAATAGTGAAATACCCGATTCTGATATTAAAAAAATAAATGATACTTTAAAAGAATCTTTAGAGGGGGAGATAACTTATAATGAATTGACAACAGCTATGCGTAGAATGAAAAATGAGAAAAGTCCAGGGTCAGATGGCTTTACAAATGAATTCTTTAAATTCTTTTGGACAGATGTAGGAAAATTTGTTTTCAGATCTATAATTTACGGTTACAAAAGGGGGGAATTATCAATAACTCAAAAACAGGGTATTATTACTTGTTTACCAAAATGTGATAAACCTAGACAGTTTATGAAAAATTGGCGACCAATAAGTCTTTTGAATACAACATATAAACTAGCATCAAGTTGTATAGCAGAGCGTATCAAATCTGTTCTACCCATTGTTATTAGCAATGATCAGACAGGTTTTATTCCTGGAAGATATATTGGAGAAAACACTCGTCTCATATATGGTATTTTATTCTATACAGAGGTAAATGATTTGCCAGGCCTCCTCCTTCTCATAGATTTTGAAAAAGCTTTTGATTCGGTATCATGGAAATTCATAAATGAAGTATTAGACTTTTTCAATTTTGGATCCTCTATAAAACTTTGGATAAAGACCTTTTACACAAATATAAGCTCATCAGTATCCCAAAACTGTTTTTTATCAAATTTCTTTCAGATTCAAAGAGGCTGTAGACAAGGGGATCCTTTGTCACCTTATATTTTTCTTTTATGTGCTGAAATTCTAGGAATTTTAATCAGAAAGAACAAAGAAATTAAAGGAATTAAAATTGATGACACAGAATATCTTATCTCCCAATACGCGGATGACACATCAATAATACTTGACGGTACACCTAAATCTCTAGATGCATCTCTTCGCTTACTCCTAAAATATGCTGAAATGTCTGGTCTCCATATGAACTTGGACAAAACAAAGGTGATGTGGATAGGCAAAAAAAAATATAGTCAAGACACAATGTGTGTAAAATGGGGATTGGAATGCGGTTCCAGTAGGTTTACATTACTAGGAATAAACTTTTCTGTTAATTTGCATGAAATAACTATCATTAAGACACTAATTATTTCAAAATTGAACCATCTGTTTTTAACATTACAAGCACCATGCAAAAATACTTTAAAACAACTAACTGACAAAATTTATTCATTTCTTTGGGAAAACAAACCTGACAAGATAAAAAGAGAAATATTATGTTCTGAACACAAATTAGGAGGGCTGAAAATGATAGATATTGACAAATATATAAAAGGATTGAAACTAACTTGGATAAGACGGTTGTTGAAAAACAACCCAAAACTAAATAAGCTATTAGAAAGTACTGAAAAAATTAGTATTGAAAACCTAGTTTATTTAGGCCCAACAAAAAGATGTAAAAACCCTTTTTGGGAAGAAGTTTTTAAAGCTTGGACAGATTTACAAAATAAATTCATACCAAAAAATGAAGAGGAGTTTTTATCAGATTCGCTCTGGAATAATGAAAACATAAAAATAGGAACAACACCAATTTTCTATAAAGACTGGGTAGATAAAGGGATCCTTTTGATAAATGATTTATTAAACGATAAGGGAAAACTAATGACTTTTCAACAATTCCAAAACATTTATAAAATTAAGTCAAACTTTCTTACTTATAATGGGGTCATTTCATCAATAAAATCATATAAAAGGCTTTAAAAAACTATATATCCATAAACAATTGTTATAAAACACTAGGACCAATTATGCCGAATAATATAAGAATATTTTTTGTATCAAGAAAAGGCTCGAAAGATATGTATAATGTTTTATTTAAAAAAAGCAGTACTAAACTTAGATGTGAAGAAAAATGGTCCTTAACACTCAACAAAAATTTTGATTGGAAAACTGTGCATAATATGTCTTTTTACTCCACAAAAAGCTCAAAACTCCTCTGGTTCCAATATAGAATAATACACAGAATATTGGGCACAAATAAATTTTTATTTAAGATAAAAATAAAACAAAGCGATACATGTACTTTCTGCAATGAAGTTACTGAAGATATTGAACACATATTTTGGACATGCCATAAAATAGCAGATCTGTGGATAAGACTCATGGACTGGATTTATAACCAAACACAAATAATTATTCCATTTAACATGGATATAATTTTATTCGGAAATTTAGAAAAACAGAAAATAATAAAATAAAAAACTTAGTAATACTTTTATCAAAATTCTTTATCTATAGAACAAAACTGTGTGAAAATCAAGTAAATTTTGCAGAGCTGAAAAACTATCTAAAAGAAAATCTAATACTAGAAAAGAATATATTTTTTAAAACAAAGCCTCTTCACATTGCCAACCTCTACTGGGACCACTGGCTTCCATTATTAGAATAATTTACACTTAAGCAACTTAGCATTACCCTATGTAATGTAATTGTGTATTTTGTTTTTAGCCTTCTCACACCAACATATGTTTTTATATGATATAATGTTATATGTTGTTTATAATGTTTATTGTCTTTTGTTCTTGTTTTGTGCCTAAAACGCATTCTTTAATATCTGTTTTGTGTTTGTATGAATTATTTACAATGGAAAACCAACTTTGCCAAATTTATTTAAAGTTGTATCTTAGGGAAAAAAATACTGCTGCCAATTTCCAAATTTGAAGGACTTTTTATTTTTACTTTTTTTTTTTTTTTCTCTAGTTTTTTTTTTTTGTTGTTTTTGTTTTGCATTTGTGTTTTATTTATTTATTATTTTTTCTTCCCCTTTCACTTTCTCTCTTAAATAAATTTCTCTCTTTATTGATCAATATTGAATTAATTGATACACAATAATATATTGTATATATTTTATAATTTTGATTACTAACAATTACTAACAAATTTTCTAAATATACAATCTAATGTTTAACGAGGCCGGGATAAGGTACCGGTACTTTCTGTAGCAAACTAACAAATGTGAAAGTTTTCAATAAAGTATGTATAATTTCAAAAAAAAAATAAAAAAAATAAAAAAATAAAAAATTAAGAAATGAACATGTTGAAAGCAGTTAATTATTTTGATTGAACAAAGAAACATAGGCACACTTAACATAATTTTTGAAGTGCCAGTTCCATTGCTACGGGTTGGTTTGTATACCTTTAGGGACTCAATCCGATTGCCGTAAAATTCATTTGTTATGGGCGATGGAACGATATCTCTTATTAGTTGAGATGGTTAATATGATAACGAGAGATAATGCATTTTTTTTGTCTGGATTACTGTTTTCGTAGCAAAAAACTCTTTAGGATTGATAACCGTAAACTGCATAAATTTTGAAAAAAGCTGATCTATGTAATTTTGAAGCTACAATTTTTATTGTACAGTAATCCCGTAGACACAGTTTTATTGACAACACTTGCTTTTTTGTTTAGACCACTTGTAGAATTGATGTTTTATATGTATATTTGAAGCATCCAAACGTTAAGTTGTAACTACATATCATTCAGAATTAGTGCCGTTCGCGCCGATATGGTCAGATACAAATATATTGTGATGCCATTCCATCTACTCTGAATATTGAAATTATAATATACCAAGTCCTTATATTAAACTTGCCTTTCTTAGATCAAAATACACGCTCAAGAAATAAGTACTGAAATTCCAAATTGGAAAAAAAATTAAGCCACAATCGATTGCCATGCCGTTTGCATGAGGTAGATCTAACTGAAAAAAACATAAAAAATAAAAAATAAACCGAAATCTAACGCAAATAAAAAAATTGGCACGTCCATAACAACTGACAAAATCAAACGTTAAACTTTATCAACAAACAGAACGAAAGTAAAGGAAGTCAAATGTTCTATTCCTGATTTGGTACAGATAGTTCCCTAAGAATACGATGAGTTAACAGAAATTTCAGATCCTCTGGCCATTTCTAACAAAACACATCATGTAAGATTTTAATACCGAAGCTTTGACTACTGATTTAAAAGTCCTAATGTTAGTCAACTACCCTAAATGCAACACTGACAACATCATAAATATGATCAGTACCCATTTATCGAAAATATTATATTTAGATCATTCGGCTTAAACAATATAGGGACACTGGATGTATTTATATATTTTTTCTCAATCATTTTCTAAAGTGTTTCACTATTTAATTGTCTAAAAGTCGACCCTTATTTTGGTTGAGATTGCATGGACTAAGTAATCTAGTGATAAAACAGAAGCTGTTTGCCCTCCCACACCCATGCATTCATCTCAGATTTAAACATTAAATGCATATCGTGTTGCAATTCTTCAGTTTTTCCTTGTTATAACTTGATTACGCATTTTAACATCCCTGGCTTTCAAATGTCTAGGTTTAAGCGTTCCTAATTAACGAAAATCAAGACAACGCTTCAAACACACGAAATGTAGAAGGCCTCCTGTGTCCCAAAGGCAACAGTAGTATACCTCTGTTCAAAAAGTCATAAATCGATTGCGAGAAAACAAATCTGGTTTACAAACTAATTATAGGGAAACACATTATTTATAAGAGGAAAACAACGAAACAACAGAACAATGAAGTGCAATAAAAAACAAACAACAATGCAACATACATACAGACTTTTTAATTTGTGGATAAAAATTTACAAAAATGTGGAAAATGGAAATGGGTTCACTAAACACAAATAAACTTCAATCGATTTTGATCGATTTTACTTAGCTGTGCTGTAAAACCACAATCGTAGGCTAGGTGAGTCGAGGACTCACAGATATAATTGTGCCTGTCACAAATAGAAGTCTGTAATACAGTGGTTGTCATTGGTTGCGGCTTTTCAAATTCATTTCCCGTTTTTAAGGTCGTTGATTTTCACTTTTGACTTGTTTTACATTTCCTCTTGACGGTAACTTTAAAAGCTTACAATACTGCATGATTGAATGCTGTAATGTGACATATAGTTGTAAATTTGAGGTAGGGCCAATATGCCGAGGATTTTTTTCACAGAAGGGCCAATTTCAAAAAGTGCCAACAGAGTAAAATTTCCTTTAAAAACCAAAAATAAAAATGCTTTTTGATCAATATCTCGATTTACATATAGTATGATATGTGTGATCAATAGTTAATTTAACCCTAAAAAAGGATGAAAGTCCAATATCCGGATTTTCGGGTGTTTTTATGTGGAAAAAACAGGGAATCCCCCAAGAAGGACATTTCAAACCAAAGAAAAGTTATGCTTTTTATGACTGTTGTTATTCATACTACTTTTTACTTCAAAAATGAAATTGGTTTAGTGTGTCCTTATTACATAAAAAACAACTTTTTAAAGAAAAAATTGTAACATCGATAAATTGTACCAATATAGTTTCTAAATAAGAGTCATAATGATAAGAATCGCCGTAGCTCCACCAGTAGAGCACAGAACTACTAATAATTGACGGTTTTGGAGAAAGGGTTCGAACCTCGCTCAGAACTTTTGCATTTTTTTGTGTTGTTATATTAAATTTTAAAGTTTCTATCATATTTTTTCGGTTGTTTGCTTGATTCATAGAGTCATTTTGGTTCATTTTGACTATTCAGTTAGTGTACTAGTAAATAATTTTACGTGTATCAAAGAAAAAACAATGTATCGCTTATTGTGTGCAATCCTATGACTGTCCATACTCTTGAATTACTTTCTATTCATGTGTTTACGTTATTACATATATCCAAGGGACAACTGCCGTCAAACTGATGTAGGTGCCTGTACATAACCAATAACACGAGAATTAATTCTATAGAAATTAAGCCTACATGTTGCGGGTGTAATATACACATAACTTAAAATAAGGCCATTGTATACAATTTTCATAACAACAAAACACATTTCGTCGAAACCTTTTTTGAACATGGTATTATATGTAACAAATGCAGTCAACAACAATTTTGTCGCCAAATCACAAACTGTAAAGATACTAGTACTGAAATTTTTACCACCGTCTATACACGGGTACATAACTCATCAGAAAAATAAAACAACATAACAGAACAAATCAATTACACTACAAATCGTGATTGTAGGTAAAACATCAAGAAGCTGTTGCATCTGTATCACAACGAAGGGCCGATTTGTTAAAATTACAGAAAAGGCAATACAACATGAAGTAGTAACACAGGGTGATCTATGACCAACTGATGTAAGATGTTCTGCGGTTAAAATATATACATGCACATGTATTTTCTTGTCTAATCTTATAGACGATAAAACCTTAAAAGACCAGGACAAATACTGTGTAACAGATATACATATTCAGAATGAGAAAATCACGATTTGAATTAGTTCGATATCATTTGGCTCCTGGAGAAGTTACATGGTATGGCACCTTGCATAAAGGATGTTAATAATAAAATAAAATCAATATTAAAAAATCAATAGTCATGGCCTTGTTTTTGTAGGAATACCTGTTCAAGGTATGAAAATAAATGATGTGACGTATTTTTATGTACTATAAATAGCATCTATCGGGCTATTTAAAACATTATTTACCTTTCTTATCGAATGAAACAAATTGCCGACAAATTGTCCCTACCTCTTTGGTCTCTGGTTGATAGATGACTGTCATATAACAACCGTACACCATATGACCAGGCAGTATGTCAACAACTATATGACTCAAAATCTATCATTTGTTTTTGCAAATAACATACACAAAATGTTTCGTTTAAAGGCTTACATGTTATTCATGTATCGCAAAAGTACAATAATAAATGATATATCATATCAAATCATTTTATTTGTAATAACTTAGATACAAAATTATTTGTCAAATCTGTAGCTGTATACATTTAAATATGGCATGTATTTTAACAAGTTATTACATATGTAAAACAAATATAACATGAACTTTAATAATAATCAAAGAATACTCCTTTGATGTATATGGTATAATAATGTGGTACTGATGCTGCATCAACACAAGTTCTATTGGTAATATAGAACTGTTTTTTACATTTCTGTCGGATATGCGTTTTGACAATCTTCAGTATATTAAAGTTTCAAAAAAACATTACAGAGTTACTTTACAAACTTAAATATTTCGAATATATTTTGTTACACACTCAAATTTATTCGGACAAAAATAGCATGCAAATTTAAGTGACAAAAATCACCACGGGAACAAACCAGTTTCGTACGCCCTTAATATCATTGTGTGAATAACACATAGCTGCGAGAGGGATACATCAGATTGTTATCTCGAAAAAACAATTTTTCGATGGATAGCAATTTGCCAACGATGGACAATGTTTTGAGGGGTAAAACGATCTGCTCGTTCACCCTCTTAACTATATGTCACTGAATATTCTGTTGTTCTTTTTCTTTTTAATTGAAAGTAATAAACTTTTATTTCCTGACAAATTAACTATCCGTACATAGTAAGGTCTAATTATAATTTTTTTTGTTAAGTTGGATAGGAGGTTTTAATGAATCACTTATACATACATAATATTGGTTATTTATCATAATATAGTACACTTGGTTAATCTACTAAAACATAAACAAAGATTTTCTCTATTTAAGAGAGGAAACGCGAAGTAGTAAACTTGCAACAGATTATGCTAATTTTTCATAGTAGTAAGAATATATCTTTTAATGGTTGGTCGGGTGTCTTTTTCTGCGAAATTTGTTGGCATGTTGCAAAATTACTTTGGTTGACAATTTTATTACCAAGAATCATTAAGCATACAACAATATCATTTAGAAATTGATTTTTTTTTATTGATCTATCCAAAAATAAAGTACCATTAAGTGTACTTATTTTAAAACAAGAATGTGTCCATAGTACACGGATGTCCCACTCGCACTATCATTTTCTATGTTCAGTGGACCGTGAAATTGGGGTCAAACTTATAATTTGGAATTAAAATTACAAAGATCATATCATAGGGAACATGTGTACTAAGTTTTAAGTTGATGTAACTTTAACTTTATCAAAAACTACCTTGACCAAAAACTTTAACCTGAACTTTGCACTATCATTTTCTATGTTCAGTGGACCATGAAATTGGGGTCAAAACTATAATTTGGCATTAAAATTAGAAAGATCATATCATGGGGAACAAGTTTCAAGTTGATTGGACTTCAACTTCTTCAAAAACTACCTTGACCAAAAACTTTAATCTGAAGCGAACGGACGCACAGACGGACGCACAGACGGACGAACGAACGAACGAACGGAGGCACAGACCAGAAAACATAATGCCCCTCTACTATCGTAGGTGGGGCATAAAAAAACTTTCCCAAAAAAAACCCCACCTTTATATAAGGACAGACAATAACACAGGTTTTAATAGGACAATTTTTTTTACTGTAATTTTCAAGAAAATAAAGACTGAATTCCGGTTTTTTGCTGCTGATATCTCTGAAGTATTCACAGAAAGCAATTATCACATTGAATTTGATTTTTTTAGTTTAATAATTCCTCAAAAAAGATTAAAAATAAGTTTCTCTATATAATTCATATAAAATAACTGTTAATTTCAATGTATTTTAACGTATAAACAAGGCCTGTGACCTCCAGTTTTTTATATTGAAATTTGCTTTTACACGGACTGAGAGTCCTTTAAAGACTTGAAGAGGTTTATTAAAAATCTGTCATCGATCATTAAGACATCTGAACTATTTTAGCTCATTTAATCTCATTTGTTGTACAAGCTCCAAAGCAGGAAAACAGAGAACGTTAAATTAAAACATCATCTCATTTCCTTTGAAAGATATCGCTTGATTTTCTTTCATATTCCAGTAAATGATCAGCTGCATATTCCTTTAAAGAAAATAGATAAATTTTAGTAAAAATTGTCAAGATCATAGTTTTATCAGACTGATTATGATGTCTGTACGCTTAACCCGTTGGAGGTTTACCGATTACCTTTTAAGTCAGGAAGCACGTGATATTTGAACTGGTTGCAATCGGTTTCTGAACTTAATGTCATCATGTAAGTATTAAACTGACTGTATAACTTCAGTGCATTCATGAAGTGAACGTAGATTGGTACTTTGCATGTTTTAAACGCAAACAAGATGTGCCAATGAGACAATAGTTTTTTCATATTTGGTTTTTGATCATTGTATCAGCAGTTGAAGATCCAAACAGATGATTTGATTACTTTTTTTAAATGTAACTAACTTTGTTAGTCTTGTATTATTTTAATTTTAGTTTCTTGTGTACAATTTGGAAATTAGTACGACGTTCATTATCACTGAATATATCATAGTATATATTTGTTAAGGGGCCAGCTGAAGGACGCCTCCGGGTGCGGGAATTTCTCGCTACATTGAAGACCTGTTGGTGACCTTCTGCTGTTGTTTTTTCTATGGTCCGGTTGTTGTCTCGTTGACACATTCCCCATTTCCATTCTCAATTTTATACAGTAAGGATTTTATTCATTGTTGAATTTCATGAGCTGACCGGTACCTGTTCACATCTTTGTCATTTGGTCTTCATAGAAAGCTAGCTATTTCATTAACACCCATATCTATAGAAATTGATTGTTATACTTACGAAACGTTAATTTTGTTATTGATATTTCTTATACAATGGAATAAAAGTAAACAAGAAAATAAAACTATATTCTTAACAAAATTATTAAGAAAATCCCACAGTTTTATTGCATGCCATGTCTCATGTAAAAAAAATAATGTGTCGTTGACATGTGTCCCAAATCTCTTTCAACAAGTATTAATTCCCTTTTTTCTTTTCATTATTTAATGAAATTAAGTTTTTATAATAACATAACACTTATGCACTTGTAGTGTTGATAGAAGTTATATATGATTGATATATGCGCTAAACTCACCAAATAACCAAAATAAATTTTCTCTCCTCTAAGATGCTGATCAAACCCCCATATTGCCCACATTAGATGTACAGCTAATTCACACATTTCGGTTTCATGAAATAAACTGTCTTCTTCGTTTGATGTGCACTGCCCTGTTTCTGATCTTGCAATCAAATATGCTTTACAAATCTGTCTCTGTTTAAGGAAAGATAAAAGTCTAGAACCATATGTTAGGTAGATACACGGTAATCAAAAGCATACACATCTAATATTTGTAATTTTGTCCATTTCTAAAATCAATAATTACACTAAAACACCTAAAAGTTACTTTATAATCCCTGCTGCTGGAGTTTTTATTTTCCGAGGGTATCACCAGCCAAGTAGTCAGCACTTCTATTTTGACATGAATTATCATTGATATAGTCATAATTATATTGATTGATTGATTGGTGTTTGCTTTACACCGCATTGGCACAACAAGGCTATATCGCGCGAGAGCTAATTATAAATTAACTGTTTATAAAACTTTGAATAATGAAATACTAAGTCTTTTCTATCTCAGGAATAGATTACATAAGTTGTATTTGGCAAATTTTTTAGAAATTCCTGATCCTCAATGCTCTTCAAATGCATACTTTATTTGGCATTTAACGTTTTCGATTCGAGCGTCACTGGTGAGTCTTTTGTAAACCAAACGTGTGTCTGGCAGAAATATAAATTTCAATCCTGGTATCTATTATTTTCTATTTGTATGTAAAAGTTGTACCATCAACTCTGAAGCTGACACTAGTTTTCTTGTAAAATTAGGAGTAAGACAAGGATGTGTTATGTCATCTGTGCTGTTCATAGTTGCTATTGATTGGGTTATGAAAACAACTCTAGCAGAAAATAACACCGGACTAAGATTGACACTTTGTACCACGCTTGAGGACACATACTATGCTGATGATTTAACAATTTTATCTTATACCGAAGACCATATGCAAGAGAAGATCAAAAAGCTAGAATAAACAGCTAAAATTATTGTACTTAAGATCATTGCTAAAAAGACAAAGTTAAAATACCTCAATGCAGAGAGATAACCTGTCATATTTATAGAAGGGAAACAGCTGGAAACAACAGTAGATTCATATAATTGTCTAAGCAGTTGTATAACAACACAATGTGGTGCTGAAAGAGATATAAAGATCAGAATAGGAAAAGCTAGACCCGCATTCATTAGATTAGGCAACATCTTGAAAACAACAGCCTTTTCAAAGAAGACCAAGCTCAGACTCTATAACAGCTTTGTACTATCTGTACTCGTATATGGCTCAGAGTGCTGGAGAATGACTGAGAAAGATAACAACAAACTCTCTAGCTTCCATAAGACATGTCCGAGGACGATAATGAAAATAATTTGGCCAAACAAAATCTCCACCAAAGACCTACAGGAGGTGAACAGCACCAATAAAATTGAGACTTTGAACAGTATCAAAATTTTAGAAATTTACCTGTAACTTCATTTTTGTGGCGTTGACCCAGTCGTGTGAAAGACAGTTCGTGGTTCTGTTGTGCTGTTTTGTGTACTTTCTTATGTTGTTTTACATGTTCGTTTTTATTCTAGGGTTAGCATGTCGAAGCTTTTGTTTTTTGTTTATTTGTGTATTTTTCTGTCCTGAATGTTCTTGCATTTATTGCATATTACATGAACTGTACCAAGTCAGAAAAATGACAGTTGTTATCTTATAGTTTGTGTGTATGTTGCATTACTGTTGCCTTTATTTTGCATTGTCGTTTGTTTTTTGGTCACTTCAGTATTTCTGTTGTTTCGTTGTTTTCCTCTTATAGTTGAAGTGTTTTCTTCGGGTTTAGTTTGTAACCCAGATTTGTTTTTGTCTCAATCGATTTATCACTTTCGACCAGCGATATACTACTAGTGGCTTTATCTGTGATGCGTTTACTTATTTTGTTTTTGTTTGATTGTGATTGTGTTTTAAATTTAAAAATCTGAAAGTTCAAAATAAAAACTCAATTTCAAAGGATCACAAACATAACAAAATAAGCAACACATACTATGGAATTTACAAAATTGCTACACTGAAATCTAATAGTGACTTGAGCTTATAGCGTTTATGAACCCCTTTAAACTAGGCTACACAAAAGTCCTTCATTTGTATTTATTCCGTTAGAATATTCATTCGCACTTCCTACTCCACTATTTACACGCGTCATACTGGTAATGTTGTTTAATACATTAACATCCTCTGAAGCAGTAGAGAAATTTGTTCATTACACTGACTGAAACTATAATCCATAAAATAGCTATTCTACGATGTTCATCACACCAAACTATAATATCAATACATTTCAATGGCATTATCATTGGTTGGTCGTACCAAACAATCAAGCATGTCAGTAACGACGAACAGTATAGTAGTTAAATAATGCAATTATTCTTTTTTTTATTGATAACAAAAAACTTACTCGGAAATTCTCAGAAGGATAGTCTTTGATGTGGAAGGCATACCATGGGAATTCTCGTACATTCCGGTATTCAATGCAATTTTCAATGAACAGCATACTTAAATCGTAGGCCCTGGTTATCAATTACATTCATATCTTTATCATCATCATAATATATAAGAACTTTCGCAACAGTATATATACTAAACAAAACTGTGAGGAACTATCAATACATGGATTTCGTTTTATTAACAATATTATTTTCAAACCAACTTAATCATATGATGTCTTTAATCAGTTCGATTGAGGTCTGGAGCTTACATGTTAGTAACTGCGAGTAGTCCTTTATTATTTATGAACCATTGTCATTTTGCTTAGTTTTCTGTGTTACCTATTCTGACAATTAACCTGAACATATTCTGAAACGAGATTTACTGTGCGTATTGCTGTTTATTTCGTTATTATACTTTGGCTAGAAGTGCCGCGGGAGAGTTGATATCTAACAAAACATGTCAAGCTCTGCTGTATTATTGCGCCTGTCCCGCATCAGGAGCCCCTGGCCTTTGTTATATTTGCTTTTTAATTCTTAATATTCTCGTTCATTTAAATGTTTTTTTGTTAAATGTAACGTCCATTGTCACTAATCTATTACACATTTTGTTAAGGGGACAACTGATGCGTTTTTTATATAGATTAGACCGTTGGTTTTCCCATTTGAATGATTTTACACTGGTAGGTTTGGGGGCCTTTTATAACTTGCTGTTCGGTGTGAGCCAAGGTTCTATGTTGCAGATCGTACTTTGAGCTATAATGGTTTACTTTAAAAAATTTGGATTTGGATGGAGAGTTGTCTCATTGGCACTCATACCACATCTTCTAATATCTATTTAAGGTAAAAATGTCAAAAAAGGGAAACAGCAGTCAGCATTGTGTTGATTACTATTAAACAAACAAATGTATCAACATAGTAAAAATAAGAAGGCATATAGAAATATGTTGTTCATAAGTTCGTTTCTCGTATTTTTATATAGATTCGACCTTTGTTTTTCCTGTTTGAATGGTTTTACACTAGTCATGTTTGCGGCCCTATATAGCTTACTTATCTGTGTAAGCCAAGGCTCTGTGTCGAAGACGTTGACCTGTTATGGTTAACTTTTACAAATTTGCGACTTGGATGGACAGGTGTCTAGTTGGCACTCATACCACATCTACTTATATCTATATTGACATATTATATCAGCACACAAAAAGACAAAAAAAAACCCCAAAAAATGTCTTAGCATTATGACACAATGACGGGATGTTCAAGATTTTCTAAATTTGCATATTTAGGCTGATTGCAGTCTTAAATTATTAAATATGGTATTACAAAGTTTGATTATTTGGGTTTATTTAGGATCTGCGTGGCCACATTCCTTTCTAGTACTACTTATAACCTACCAATTCCCTAGTTCACCCAAACAATAATTCAAACGAACCGAATTTGCGTGTAATAGAATTGGTCACTAGACAAACAGTTGATTTTTAAAAGTTAACGCTAACATTTCTATTCATTTTATGGTTAAGATGGATTTTAATGGCTCTAACATGTCAGTTCACAGTGTATAGAAGATGTACCAACACTCTAACATTTTATCGCTTGCTTTGGTAAAAGTAGGAAAAAAACTCGGTTCAAGTACATGCTTTGACCTGGACGGAGATAGAAAATCTTTTCACTGAATTCAAACCATAAGTTATTTTTGACAATATTTTTTCTAATTAATTTACCACTTGTAACATTGTAGAAATGGCCTGCATATTTTTTTGTATTACATTCCACTGACTGAGATACTTTCGGGTATTGCGCCAGTTTACCTTATTGTTTAGAAATATATATTTTTTCATTTCTAAATTTAGTATTAATTAGGAATTTACCTGTGTCTTATATTCATATTATAGTATATTGTGAGTTTGTTTTACCAACTTTGTCTTTGTTTATATCTTTACTTTTATATTCATGTTACATTATAATTTATCTTACTTTAATTGTTATTATTTTTGAAACCGAGTTTATATACCCGTGGTACCGTACTCGTCACTGATGTTTAGGGTCGTTGGTTCTCCCGCGAGCTCTCTGACTGCATGAAACAAAATTAACAAAAACTCATATACGCTGCTTTTCCATTTTTGAAATGATTAACTAAATCCTTTCTTGTCTATTAAGTAAAAAAGTTAGTTTTGTGTAAGATATATGTTGACTCTTAAGATGACAAACACCAATAATTGCCCATTTCTTGCGCCTTTGTTATTTCATGTACACGAAATTATTTTGTGTTCTGAATTGATACACTGCAATGTGCAAAAGCGATATTGCATAACTTGATATTCGAATGAAATCTTATTTATTTGCGTTGATTCCAATAGTTTTCCCTACATACATAGTCAATATCACAGTAACTACCACCGGCACCACCACCAACAACAACCGCCGCACATTAACACAAACGAAACTACACCTTTATGATTGAAGATGTCATAAACAATATAAAAATAGAAAGTTAAAAAAAACCAATCCAAAATGTTCGCAAAAATAAATAAAAATAATCTGATCTACACGAAAACACACAAATCAATCGTCTTTGCATTTGAATAACATTTATATGAAAAAAAAACACTGTCATAACTAATACTTGTGTTGAAGTAAAATTGGTTTTGCTATTATATACCTATAATTGTAGGCGCAGTATTCGAAATCTATGATTTTCAACATGGAAAGTACATCTTTTCCAGCTGCTTCTGTAAGGTACAAGATATCTCCTACAACATAAAACAGTCAAAACACATGTCATAAATATGTATGAGAAACCAACAAACTTGTTTGAACATTGTCCTTTGAACACATTGCGTATTCTCACTAAAGTGTTCTTAGACGTAAAGACCTTGTGAGGTTTACATATATATTTTAACGATCTTTTTAAGCAGTAGCAGATGTTATTTTGTGAATATTCAAGATATATCCGATATGTTCTAAATGTGGTGGTAAGTAGATCTAAGTTGTTAATTTACAGCTCGCATTATGATTGGGTTAAGCATACGTCTTTTTTGTTTAATGTACAAACTGGTAAAGAATGGGAAAAGAATGGATTTATACTTCACGTTAAAAGATTCTTGAATTGCTTCTGGTGTTAAAAGACCTTTCATATCCTAAAGTCCTTGGAATCATTAATATCTATAATACTTAAAAACGAGGTCCAATTTGTCAGCCGTCATGGGGTAAAAACGACAAATCAAAGAATTCAACTTTATATATAGCTTATATAGGACAATAGTGTTGATTAAAAATTACACCACTCCATACCTTTTGTTGTCCACATAATTGATATTGCCAATAATTAACAAGTTCCGGATCGAATCCGATACCAATGCCAATAGTATATTCACCTGCTACAATGTACCTATTACCTTATCTGTACGTTCCGCATCTGACGGGCGCACCACCATACGGTGTATTTAGGATTTTGCTATATACACGGGTCATAACCACAGGGTTGACACTTCTAAATTCAATCATTGTCACATTGTTCCCTATTGTAGTATTTTAATCAGTATGACTTTCTAAGATGACAATAGGAATACTAAAAATATTGACTTAAATAAGGCGTATAGGTACAGTTTTCAATTTGTTAGCCGGCATGACGTTAAACAGCGAATCAAAGAATTCAACTTAATTTATAACTAATCTAGGACAATGCTGTAAGTCTTGATTTAAACATACTCCATTCCAGGCCCTTTTGTTTTCCAAAAAAAATATATATTACCAATAATTGATAAGTTCTTGGTCGACGGGTTCAAACAGAAAGATTTTGAAATCAGAGAAAACTGTGCATTTTATAATCGGCACGACTTTATCAGATGACAATACCAATACTATAATAAGGCTTACACATAGTTATATACTTTAATTCAGTCACGGAACCGCGATATCACGGGTGTGTTCTAGTTGTAATTAAATATATGAATCATTCACTCATTGAACGGTTTATATATAAATTGTAACCGTTTAAAATCTGAAAGAAATGTCATAAGTCATCGTTGGAACAACATGATTGTGTCTTTGATTATGTTATTATTTTTTGTATAAGTAATATAAACGATTGCTGTTGAGGATCAATTTAGACGAGCAATATGTTAATGCATAGTAAGAGTAACACAGAAGTTTGGAACTATATTAAGAAGTATGTAGCGTTCAAATACCTGATATTTCTTACCTTCAGTCAAACCATTGTGTGAAAAAACAACTTCTGGTTTTAAGGCATCAATAGCAACTCTAAAAATCCAAATAGTATTACATCATCAATTGAACATAAAAGTTGAAAGACAAAGGAAGTTTTGACCTTTTAAACTTTTTGAAGTCTTTTGTAAACGAAACGCGCGTCTGACATACACATTTGGAATCCTAATATCAATGATAAGTTTACCAACATCTAAATCTCCTAAATCTATTAAAAAGATACAAATCCATTTTAAACAAACACCACGAGCATCACATTAACTCCAAATGATGCTGGACATGTTTTGTCGTCAGGGAACACGTGTCCTGGTACGCATGCATCTCCTGCTATGAAATCAACTAAAACAAAATGACACAATCAGGAAAACGCACAATATGCAAATTAACAGATCAGACGAATATACTTATACCACGAAACTATGTCGGTAATGAGTTGAGACACAATCGCAACTAATTGGTCAACCAATTCGTGAAAAAACCGTTAAACATATGTAAGGAGTATTTTATTAGTTCATCCCCAAAGCTCTGTTAGAGTAGCTCTTAGGTCCTTATGTTATTTTTTGACTATTTGCAGACCATAGAGCTACGGATTTTTCCTATTTCAAAACGTTCGGAATTGCGAAAATGGCTAAAAATGAAAAGGACAAACAAAGAAACAATAGTACACATGACACAACATAGAAAACTAAAGAATAAACAAAACGAACCCCATCAAAAACTAGGGGTTGCTCCGGAAGGGTAAGCAGATCCTGCTCCACATGTGGCACCCGTCGTGTTGCTTATGGGTAACAAATCCGGTAAATAGTCTAATTCGGTAGGTCACATTTATGAAAGGGAAGGGGATTGTAGTTTACGACGTAAGGAATATATCCGATATCATTTGTGAAACGGTTATTCCATAACGGTCAACCAACTCGTGATGGCGTCCGTAAAATTTGCGAAGAGATGATTTCAACTTCTCCATTTAGAACTCTTGATTTAATAGCTTCCTTGTGAGCAACAACCCTCTATCAAGAAAATCATGATAGGAAATGCAAGCACGGGAATATAGTATCAATTGGGAGATATATACACCGTATGCAGGTGCTGCTGGAATGTTGCTACTTAGAAATGGAAACTTCACAATTGGACAGCTGAAATCATCTCTTTTGTCGTAAAGTTTTGTTTTCAATCGATCCTCATTGTCAATTTCTAAGTGTAAGTCAAGATATTAGGCCGAATTAACTGTATCTGTTGTATCCTTTATCTCTAGGTCAATGGGATAGATGCGTTCGCCATAGTCACCAAATTTTGAATTATTTAGTGAAAGAACATCATCTATATAGCGGAAAGTAAAGTTAAAGGATATTGCTAACTTATTATCTTTCTTCCTAAGAAGTTCCTGTATGAAGTCAGCCTCATAATGATAGAGAAACAAGTCGGCAAGAAGAGGGGCACAATTCGTTCCCATTGGAATGCCGATAGTCTGTTGAAAAAAAATCAATTCTATCAAAACCTTCGAATTTCCAATCCTTTACACAACCATAGTACAAGGAAACAAAGATAAATAATCGACTATTTTCTCCATACAAATGGTACCAAATTGACTGTTTAGCGTTTAATTGATCATATTTTGTTTTTAAATGTGTATTTGTTGGAACGGGAGCTAACGCTGCACCTCTTCTGGTCAACCGTTCGTAAATATGTCGTGTAAAAAAAACCCAGGAAGACCAACGAAGCTTTATCATTCTAATTTTCTGCAGTACTTCAAATTCTTCTAGAATTACGACTTTTGTACTTTTTCATTATGCTTTCTATGATCCCACATCGCGTTTTGAATATTTTTTCCCTCAAGAAATATCGGTTGTATTTATCTATGCATAGTTCTGCGAAAATGTAACTTACACTACTTCAGTCAGTTTCTCTCCAAATTTAAAGTTGACAATTCTCTTGATAGTGTCTTCCGATATTTTTCTATCTTTCAAACACCTAAAACAAATCAAATGTAATGTTAATAACCTCCCGTAAAAAAAGGTAAAAAAAATGAAAAACAATCATATCGTATAAACACCATGACATTATATTGTATGCTGCATTACTTGGATCGAGTAAGTGATTAGTAAAATTATAAGATAGTTATTTGGCAAAACGAAATCCATTCTTGAAAGTTAATTGAGGTTTTTTTGAACCCATAGTCAAACAAATTATCGAACCATTTTTAATCAGTTGACGGTACCAAGCAATTACTTGCTAATTTGAAATATTGTATTGATAATGATTTTATATATTGATTTCACATTTTTGTTTCATATCGTTTGTTGCCTGTTGTAAAAACCATACCTTGTATTATGTTCTCACAATCAAGGCGAAGTTTCAATATTTTTACAACGTTTGCGATGTTATATTACGTAACCTTCTTTACAATCGGAGTACCGCAATGTAACTCATGACACCATGTAAACGGAAACCGATTAAACGATTTATTTGTTAGGTACACATATATTGTTTTTCATTTTGACCTCGTGAACGTAATTAAAGATGAAACTGGAACTTAATATATGCACGTGGCAATTATGTGAGTCAAACTAATGTAATGATAGTCAACACCCAATTGCATTGTTGATAACGTTTGATTTAGTAATTTCAACGGATTTTTGCCCTTTTTAAATTTAATTTGAGTTCGGCGTTTTGAGCATATTTAGAAAAGAAAATACTGGAACCAATTTATTTTCTATCGAGGGTCGGTAATGGTGTGTTTTTCAAGCCATGTGATTCCAATTGTGATCTTATAACGGTAGAACGCAAAATATAAAGATATTCTGGTTACAGACGTATTGCCGCATTTCGCCAATAGTAATGGATGGCACATAACGAACTCATTCTACGTTTTGTTTTAACCAGATTACCATTATGGTTATTCTGTGACCTGTTGTGAGTCTAGATATATATAAATTGGTTGTCGTCGATTCATGAGAGTGCCGCAAGCTCATAATCCTGACGATTTAGCTATGAATTAAATACAAAAATCATTAACACATTGAAAGTTTGATAAATTGAATGTGAACGAGTATGTATGTCGTGTGATCGATGTTACCAATGATACATATTGTCGTTTTCAAACAAAAACAGTTGTGTTATTGTAGTTTTCTACTTAAAAGCAAATGTCACCAACGTTAATCATTGTCAACTTGTAGTTCTTGTAGGTCCTCTTTTTTTTTTTTTTTACAAATAATATAGTTAAATGCATTATTTTATCATTGCATTGTTCTTCACAAGAAAAATGGCCCAAGTTTTTTTTACCTCTTCGACTATTATTAAATATTATTGATATATTTTGGTTTTTAAGAAAAGTCAGGGTTGTACTCTACTTTTTGCCAGGTAATTATTTACTTATGTATTTGTAACAGGATGTTTTGGAATGCCTACATTAAATCTTATGGGAGAGATTTGAACATTTCGATGGTATATTAATATATTTGAATACTAGATCTAGCAATAATTTTCACTTAGGTCTTTCAAGCACTATTAGGGACCATATAAGTTGTGTTATATCACAAGGTACTTGATTTATAGAGGAATATTGTAACATGGCGTTAGTAGAAACAAAGTATCAGAAAGAATAGAGAATAAAGAAATGTATACATACTTTTTAATGTCTTTTATTCTCCTGAAAACAAAATAATAATACCATAAGTAAATGAAAAAAAACTTTTTAATAATACCATCTAAAACACAAGATAGATGATTAAAGAGAAAAAGTAAACGATATCAGGAGTAACATCTACCAGTCTGCATGCAATATACTAATATACTTTCAATTCTAGGATATAATTTTTACGCAACTTCATAGTAAAAGCGTTAATTTTTTAACCGTTTAAGGAGTTCTTATAAGACACTAGCTATATTTACAGAAGTGCGCAACCTATAGTTAGTAATCTCTTTATCTCAGACTGTACCTCGCAGAAAAATATCATCCACGGAAATGTGTTTGACTGCAAAGAATATTGAATTGAGTTTTGATAACGGTATAGAAATATTACATTTATTGAAATTTCTAAAAACAAGAATGTGTTCATAGTATACGGATGCCCCACTCGCACTATGATTTTCTGTGTTTAGTGGACAGTGAATTTGGGGTTAAAACTCTAATTTGGCATTAAAATTAGAAAGATCATATCATAGGGCACATGTGTACTGAGTTTCAAGTTGATTGGACTTCAACTTCATCAAAAATACTTGACCATAAACTTTAACCTGAAGCGGGACCAACGGACAGAAGGACAGACGGACGGAAGGACCAGAAAACATAATGCCCCTCTACTATCGTAGGTGGGGCATAAAAATACTTCACTTCATCCAAACACAAGATGCGAGCTTAAATATTGATTTATTTTGGTTTTTAGGAAAAAGCAGGGTTGTGCTATATATTTTTCCAGTTATTTGTTTACTTAAGTGTATGTAAAAGGATGTTTTAAAATGTCTACATTAAATCTTACGGGAGGGATTTAAACATTTCGATGGTATATTAACATATTTACACTTGAATACTAGAACTAGTAATAATGTTGACCTAGGTCTTTCAAGCCCTATTAGGGACCATAGCATTATTGTGATGTCACGAGGTACTTGATTACGTTAGTAGAAACAAAGTTTCATATAAGATAGAAAATATATGTATACATACTTTTGAATGTTTGCAATTCTCCTGAAAACCAAAATAATAATATTATAAATACATGAAAAAAACCTAGTACTCATACAAACTCGAACGCAAAATACACGAAAACAGAGAAAAAGTTATGGAGATCAGGAATCACATTTACCAGTTTCCATACAAGATCGCAGAACATGGTTATAAGAAAAACATACATATCATTCTTAATGTAACGCAATATTTACGATCTGAGACTGCTACTTCGAAAATTGAACCGGTTATATTTTAATTGTTGACCACCATAGTGCCCGAACATTCAATGACCAACTACAACTACAGATGCCAATTTTACATTGATGAATCAAGCTGCAAATAAGATTACAATGTTGTACGGCATTGCAAATCACAAACAGCATGTCGAAACTTATATTTTGGCAATGCACGATCTAACTATGTTTTCTATATTATTCATGACGCCTTTATACTTTATCTGTGTGAGATGTACTGATTCAAAATGAAGTCTGGGATAGCACTGTTAATGAGTAGAAATTAAGCTAAGCAATGTCTTCCAGCTACTGCAAATGCTCTAAGATCGGTAGTGTTTGTTTGTTTGTCGTCTTTTCTTTTTTTTTTTTTTTTATTGTTGTTGTAATATGTTCCGCTCAGATGATTCAAGCCCGATCGAACTGATGTTAGGTTATTAAATCACTAACTAAGATAAGATCAGAGGGTTGAGCAAGTTAACCTCCGCCACTATTTTGATGTACCTGTCCGAAGCTGAAGACTTCAATCAAGTGGTTGCCGTTGGTTGAAGTTTGCTTTTTTTTGGACATTATAGACCATGGGATAACAAAACATAGTTTATATGATGAACTGTATTTTAAATGGGTGTGATATATAAATTTGTGCGAGTATGATCGTCCCGAACGGCTTTTGTAAACAATGTAACATTTAATAATTAAGGCAGCCAATGTACATGGCTACATCCACGTTGAACTGAAATTATCCATCGCATTTACTTACTTGCTGCTTGTTTTTTTAAAATATAAACTTTAAATCAGTAATCCGATTAAAATTTTCAATTCACTTCACTGTTTCATTTTTAATCTAATATTGCGTAGACCTACATCTAAATGTGCAAGGATTTGTCATACTTAAAACAAAAGGCCAACTCAAAAATGGTAACATGCAAATAAACCTGTATGTAATTATTGTATACTTAATGGTACGAGTAACAGGCTTAATCATTTATTATATTTTTCAATCTGAAGTTATTACAAAGGCCATAGTAGATACGGTGTATTTGATTATTAAAAGCAAAATTCGCAAGGAATCATCACCGACAAGCCTTATAATGCCAAAGGACAAACTTCAATTCGATGTTTTATAAAGACGTACATTTGAAGGTTACTATAGATTAGGCCTTCAAACCTCAACGTAAACTACCGGTTAAGGTATAGAACCACTAATTCGGGCCCGGTCTGAAAGAGCATACAAGAAAGTAGTACATATTTAAAACAAAATAGTTCCTACGCATAGCTGTAACTTTTTTAAATTGTAAAATATTTTGGCAATTTTTGTATGAAATGAAAGGTGAATGACTGTGGATCATTGTAGAACCTTTGTTGAATGATTATATTAAATAATAAAAAAGTTGTATGAAATTGAAACATGAGGGCCTTTATTGCCTGATTCTCAGATCTGAAGTACCTGTTTCAGTACTACCGAACTTCGGGGAACCAGTGCGTCCTTATATGCAATTAAAGGTATGATGAGTTTTCAGTATGGGTTACCAGAAGGTAATGTTTTGACATGGAATGAGTGTCACTTCATTTGAACTTAAACCGAAAGAGCTATGTAAGCTTGAAATCAAAGAATTTAACATAGAAAGCAATGGGACAATTAATTAGTGGTTTTATTCCTTAACCGGTTTATCGGCCTAACGATTATCCGAGTAATCGGTTAGGCAAAATTGTACGATTTTACAACACTACTATAAACTAAAGATGTCACAGCTCCCAAAATTCAGGATTCTTCTTTCTGTTTACATTAAGATATTTAAGTCGTATTTTAACGAATAAGAGGCAAAAGTGTATTTCAATTTGACAATTTACTCTGTCTTTGATCAAACTGATCCCCTTGGTATTCGATATGAGCATGGTGCTTATGAATTTTCTATTTTCTTGTAAATTGGAAGAATACACTGAATACAAAAGTTTTAAATAAGATCATGCAAGCTAATGCGCTGCATGTTTAACACGATACTCACGGAGTGCAAAATTCAGATAGAAACGTTGGTGCTTTTGTCAATGGCATATCTTGTGCATGAATTTCCGCTAATTTTCTTGCTATCATGTTGCATATAAAAGGGGACTTTAACTCCAACCTCTGTAGATGTTCACACTATATTATAAAAAAAAAAATCAGAAAACAATTAACAGTCAGCTTTTTTTTGCAAGACAAGCTGTAAGTGTTGATAATTGAAATCTCTTGTTATATATAAAGATCAATGAATATCTTCTATATGTATTTAGAAATAATTAGGCATTCGTGCTATTTTTATATATCTTTCAATTACGATATTTCAGATCTTGCGTTTCCTTTTGTGATTTCCTCGATATGAGATAGATTCTTACAACTAAAAAAGGAAAATGTTGATCAAAGGGGTCCAAGTTGTAACATTGACGTCGTCCTTCGAAAATTAATGAGATAAACCCCGATTTTTAGTGGGTTCGTGTTTCTCAGTCTTTAGTTTTGTATGTTATTTTTTGTTCACTGTTCGTATGTAGAAAATGGTGTACTAAACCTGGGGCCGGTTTCACGAAGCTATCCTAAGTCCTGTCTTAAGACATGTCTTATGACACTCTTATGACTATCCTATGACATATCTCAGACCTCGATTAGAAGCTATCCTAGGATGATCCTAGCAAAGATATCAGAAACATGCCGCAACTTCTTTAAATTTAAAAGACAAAATACAGGGATTTATAGAAAAATTCATGTAAATGTAGTACGTCTTTCCTTTAAATTACTAACTCAAAGCGTATTGATAATTAAATAATTTGCAAAATTAATGTAAAGAATCAGTGTTATATAGTCTATTAATGATTTACTTATATACATTAAAACTTAAAATACAAAATTGAGAAAGGAAATATAATTATAACATTTTTTATACAAGTGAGTTGAATTCATTATGTCCCTATATCAGTTTAAAGAAATAAGATTAAGTTGTGAGCAGGAAATGGAGAATAGACAATTGGATGAGAATAAGTCAATTTTTGCAAAATAAATATAAAGACTTCGTGTTATTTATATAAATAAACTTATGACTATCCTAAGATCCTAAGATCATCATAAGACACCTCTCGGGTAGTCCTAACTTAATGGCCAACTTTAAGAGATGTCATAGTTTAGGACCACTTTGTGAAACCTACTTAGGACTAAGACAGCTTTGTGAAACTGGCTCCTGGATTAACTAAACATCTAACTTGTATGATAGTCGCATAAGTTCCATTATATTGACAAAGATTTGTGAAAAAAAACACCATAGGTAAAAATGTCAGAAATAGGGGTCAATGGACACATTAAAGCACATTAGCAAAACTTAAAGATTAGAATTAAAAAAAAGTACAATAGCACAATAACAAGGAATATATAATAATCGAAATATTTGGTCCGCTATACGCAACTTTGTACTTTATTTGGCCTTTGAAAAGTATTGTTTCGAGTATCACTGATGAGTCTTTCGTAGACAAAAAGCGTGTGTTTGGTGTACAAAATCATAAATCTGGAATGTTTAATTTTACCAGTTTATGTGTAAAAAAACCCCAAGCCAAATAAAATCTGTATAGTGTGATGATGCACGAACTTTACGAATTAACTGAGATAACTTATTTATGCAATTCGACGTGTATGACATGACGTAGACCTGCTAGTTTTGACACTTTCTAATCCAAAATTGACTAGAATATTTATAACATGTTATGCATTTGTTATCAATCATAGGTTTGTTTCTTGTCCTGTTTTGGAATTTTAACTAAATATGAAGGACTGGATGGTCCTTTTAAATTTGTATCGTCTTTTTTTAAATACTTTTTCAAAATTATAAGAACTTCGAAAATCTTCTTAATAAAGATAACCACTGTCTTTATATAACCAGTACATTATAGACTATGATATGTAAATGCACAAGACGTGCATTTCTGGTATTGTCTTCACCGTGCACCTCAAATCTAAATAAATGGAAGCCATGTAATTCATTAACAATAGAAAAGGTTGTAGCTATACAATCAAAAGCGACCATTAAAGAATATGCTTATTTCATTTATAGTCTAGTATGTAAAAGTGAACGGTAAATGGAATGAAAAACGAACCAAGATTTAGCCGGGAAGTAAGACAGAAGCCAAAACTTAACAGTACAATTACCGTATACAGTTCTTCTATTCTGCCTTCTTGGTTAAATCCGTAGCATTTTGGTCCCAAATTTCTTTCTGCTAAAATGTTGAACACAAGTAGGTTCTTGATAAGAAATGTCGGAAAGTCTTCCCTCGCGATTTCTCCGTAAATCCTAACCAAAACAGGACTGGGTGCTTGTCTGGACCCTTGTTGAGATATAGTGGAATTCCATGCACATTTGTACACGTGGTTGGTTAATGGTCTCCTAAATATGCAACAGAAAACTTAAACAAGCACATACCGTGCATTCGAAAGAGATTTAAAAAGTATAAATCATATTATTACAAAATCCTATCCTGATGACCCATTGGTACCCATCGGCTGTTTTTTTATTTTTTGGTTGGGTTGTTGTCTCTGTGACATATTCCTTATTTTTCACTCTTAATCTTATTTACTGTACTGAATTCAATAAGACAAATTAAGGCCTAGGTTGGACAATCCTTAGCATTTTTTAACCTACCTATTTTTTTAAATACGACATGCTTATGGTATCATAAGGACATGCTATGAATCAGTATTTCGTGTTCATTTTAGTCTAGAAGCAATCTTATTAACCAGCGAGGTGACCCTCTGAAGACTGACGACGGTTATGTAACCCTTTATGAACATAAGCAAATATATGAAATAGAAAGCACACTCATGCAATTGAATTCTATCAGGTCTGTTTGATTTCAAGTTAAAGGATAACACAATATGTTAATACTCGTTTTTACTTATATAATAATGATTTTTTTGTAGATCGAATCAGTCAGGAAAATGGCTTACCCTCGTTTAACTTTCAATGTTGACATTCTTTTCCCTTAACAAGCTGAACACGCCTAGTAAATACGTGACCCATGTCTTGCAAGTGAATAAATCATTAGCGATGTTGCTTTTCTTATTTTGACAAAACTGAACCAAACTGGCTGCTAAAAGCGAATTTTTATTTTACTTTTTCATTTGAATTACTGATGGAACGTGGAATATGCAACACCTTTTTGGAATCCACAACAGAAAACTCAGATTAAACATATAGAACAGGTACAGCGGCATGTTGTCAGATTTATAACGAACCAACCATACAATCGAGAGAAACCAAACAGTTTAACATTAATTGTTCAAAACCTCAACTGGTTATACAAAATATCGAGCTCTACCTCGAAATAATGAATACAGAAGAAGGACTATACTACCTAAAATTCTCTCACTAACGAAACATTCTCCAGATATAAGATACGACATCCACTGATTAGGTTTCTAGTTTAGTTTGCGATCATAATTGAAACCTTCAGAATATGGAACAACAAAACATAGAGTTATTTTTAAATGACAAAGGATCAGATGAAATACTAGAATGTCAATTTAAAACATTATCATTTAATTTACCTGTTTATCTTTACAATTTTGAATATAGGATTAAGTCGGCGTTTAAGTTTCAGGGTTGGTGGAGAATTTATTGAAACTATCTCCAAATAGTTATTTCTTTTTATCATAATCTAAGTTCATACAATCGTTGACTAGACCAATAAAGCCATTTTTTGTGGATGTCAACTTTCGGTAAATATCATTCGCTTCGCTCAATTTTTGTTCCACTGATTTGTTGTAACAGCTCTGAGTTATACGATATAAGGTCAATGTCAGAAAATTATAAACATTTATTTTCATATGAGGCTAAGAAACTGGGAAGGGCCTATACCAAAAAAAAGACTATATTTTTCCAACATTGACCTAATATTGGTTTTATACTGCAACCGTAATTAATATGTTGATAGCTATGTAAATGTGAAACCCGTTTCATCCCTTAATGTACTTCTGATGATGAATATGTGATTCATGATCAAATTGAAATGGCACAAGATATTGCTTTGATGAAATGTTAAAAATGAGCACAACTACTTGCAGTACAAAACGAATAATACCTTTCCAAATTACCTGATATTTGAAAAAAACCTACATACACTTTATAGATATAATATGAATATACCAACCCAATTTCTTCACACATGAAATCATTGTCAACTATTTCATTACCATCTACCAACAGAAGATCTCTGTACAATTCAAAACATTTCTTCCTTTGCTTTTTGAAATATTTTGGTGCTGTAAAACAAAGTTTCCATGACAACAAATATAAAAGAGCACTTGCCATGCTTTTAGAAAATGATATCATGCAAGTTTATAAAACCACCAAGGAATCTGTTTTGCTATTGATGGACTATCTCTAATGCCCAGTAGATGTTGCTTCGGCATTTTCATGAACTAAATGATACAATGTGTAAATGTATAGCTGATAACCAAAATAGATTTCAGTGGTACAGGAACAATCAACATTGATATTCCAACGGGAAACCGACAACACCAATGAAAACAATAAAGAAACAAACCACAAAAAACGACGAAAAACAAACGAACTAAACAGAAAACTAAAGACTGAACAACGAAACAAAACCAAAGATGTTGTAATAGTGTTTTATTTATACCAAAAACTCAGATTAAATATCCCGTATACTTATAACATATAATTTACGTGATAAGGAGCCGATGCTTATATGCGTTTTTGTCATATTATTGTAAGTTCGTTATCAACTTATGCGATTGATACATTTTGCTTCTGTTTTAAATGTTTTACTTATCCAAATGTTGTTCTTCGGCTTACCTGGTGCAGTTTTATGAACGCGTGCTTTGACATTAGAATCATACGTTTTTGCTAATATTTACATTAAGAATTTGTGAGAAACCTAGAATTTTGATAGAACCAACCAAAGGAAACGTATGCCAAGCAGTACTATAAATAAATTGGAGTAGTAAAATTTAGACATGTTATACCGAGATAATATTCCTTGTTCTTCATTTGTAAAAAAAGTTTCATCAATATCCTTTGCACCGAATGAACTGCTCTTACTTGGTCATATGTGCCGACATATATGGAGAATAATGCATGCATAGCAGGGTATACGCATCTTCTCTTCGTACCAGGCCTCGCATGTTTTGGGTTCGTAAATATCATAAAGTCTTTGTTTGTTATCTTGATTTTGTTTTCTTAATCGATTTATAAGATTGGAACATCGATTTACTAATTTTGTCTAAATAATACATTCCTGTACTTTTTATATAAAAAAGGGAATGTGGTATGATTTGTTGTTTCCGGAGTGTTCATAAAAATTCGAAGACGATATCACCATACTGTAGAATCTTTGACCAACAACATTTTATCGATACTGTTTTTGATAGCTATTTCAACATATATTCGGCATTCATACTGGTAATTATTGCACATCCAACTGTTTTTTTATTCTGTTTTTATATTAAAACAAATGTGAGTGCATGAATTTCAAATTTTCTTATGAACTTAACATACATGACCGAGAAGTTAAAGACGCCTACAATATAATCTGCTGCAAAGAGCTTTGCACCAATTGCGTTTATATAAATGAAGTACGCAATACAAATAAAACATACCGTACCGTACATAAACTTAATATCATGTTTATCCCTTTCAAACGGTTAAAAACAGAACTTAATTTCTAAATTAGAGATTACATATCAGTTTTTCAATGTTTAAAGATATCTTCTTCTACTCTGCAATTGATTTGCATTCTCAATATGATAGTCAGCGACATACTAGACTTTAATTTATTATCAGTTGGTTTTAATATTCTTCGTTATTAAAATTAAAGGCATGGGTTTAAAAGTAACAGTTTGTTGTCAAAATTAACGTGTTCAAAATTTGTACATTTATTGATCTCGGCAAATAAAAGTTTTGTTTGATTTAGTTTCGTGTCACAACTATATTTGTATTCATTAATATCATAATTGAAAGTAACGCTCATAAAACGTCCGTAGTGATCATTTTGAAAATACTTATGGTACTGTAAATATTTCAGCTTACCATAATCTACTTCCTGCGGTGCCGGAGCCTGGGCTTTTGTCACTGAAGTCTACAATAAACAATGATACTCACATACATATAAAATATATACAGCAATTTATTTCAACGATACGTGATAACAAATAGGTATTGTTTGATAAGATAGTCTATAATTACATTGTTTTTACCCCCTTCCTCTTGGACGATTGTAAAACATATATCATCATTATTAGTGTACTAAATAAGGATATAACACATATCCGATTGTAATTTGTTTTGTTACACATTTAAACTAATTGATTGCGATGTTTCGTCTAAAGGATTAAATTTGATTCTCTACTGTCATGAAATTTGATACCGTTTAGAGATTTCAATCGACAAACAATGTGCAGTATCTAAATTATGTAGATTATAAACCGATGCACATATGTTCCGTTGATTGTTTTGAAATTCTCTATAATTGAAGTTGTTTTAATGACACTGGACCCTAAGCAATTACCATTCAGTTGAGTTTATCGTTTTGCTATTCCATGTCTAATAAAATGATTGTTGCTATATCATATTTTACCAGTCGTCTTGGTGTAGGGGTTTGAATCGTGGGTCACTATGCTAAAAAGATTGAGTTCAAATCCAAGCATAGACACTGGATTTTTTCTACATAAATTTTGATAGTGAATCTTCCCGTATGATTTTTTTTTATTGTGGATTTGGCATTTCCGTCAAAATCTTAATTTTACTTATAATAATATGTAACTGTCTTAACAACAAAAGTGCAAAATAAAAAAGAGCTATAATTGTGAAAGAGGGTCTCATAAAGCGATTATTGAAAGCAGCATATTACACAAGCAAGTTGCCGAAAGTTGATTCAGACCGCGTTAGTGGTAGTGTTTTTATTATGCGTTTGAAAAAAAATGATTCCGTTGTGGACGTAAAAATATAAGCCGGAAGATGCAAAGGAATTATGCAAACACATTATTCAAGAAAAACTGACAACTTATCTGTATTACCCCGTTATCGTGTTTATGGTTTAAGTGAATAGTTTTCATTACCCATCCATTGATCATATCTTATTAAAGTGAACAGTGATATTCTTACTGTATTGAACCACAATAATTCAAAAACAAAAAAAGTATTTAATTGAAATAAATGACACCAATATAATTGCACAGATCATGTAACTTGATATAAACATGAGTAAAAATAATCTGACAGCGCATGGCAAAAAACGGACATAGACAAAACGAAAAGCAACAGAACACAAAACACAATTTAAAATCCAACGTACCGGAGTTGATCTAAGTTGCTGCGGAAGGAAGCAGATCCTTCTTTTAATGGTGCAACCGTCGTGTTTCTAAGTAGATACATACCCGATGATAAGTCTTATTCAGAAAAGAAGACCTCAAAATAACATGGCCATTGTTACATATATAGACTCAAAATGATGATGCCTTTGGATAAATCATGAATTTTTGCTCAGACGATACACCCGAAATCAATTTGGGGTAGCTGGTTATTCCATTCAACACCATCAGTTATTCCATATGGACAATTAAATTCTCTTCGAAGCGCAGTCAAAAAAGATTCTATAAGTATTGTGTGAAGGTTGAGTTTTTTTCGTTTCTTTTCCTTATAGATGTATTATAAACAATCTCAAAAAAGGTATGTGATTATAAAGACAGCACGCATCAGAATATATAAACCCGGAATCGGTCAGCATATTGTAATCCTCATATAAAACGCAATCGGGAATTCACAATGTTTATTTATAGAAGTAAAACGAGAGGGCTGAAAGTGAAATGGAACGATAATCGATGAGTATTTATATTCTTAAAGAACCCTAGCTAAGACAAGTGACACACAATCACAATTGCTAAATTACAGATAAACATTTAATTATATGACTTTGTGAGTGTAACATTGCTACATAAATACATATGTCCTCACCATTTGAGCCGTTTTCGACCACCTATTAATACTAATAGCACTTTCACTGATAACGGTATCAGCAGCTTATATAGACAATAACTGTTTAGTGTCTTTAAATATCAGCTGTATTTGTACGAGGCTAGGAAACAAGGTGTATGCGAGCTTTTAGCGAGCTACTACACCTGTTTCGAGCCGAGTACAAATACAGCTGATATTTAAAGACACTAAACAGTTATTGTCTTTATCCTGCAATTAATTCTGTATATTGTTTGTGTTTTGAAAGACACAAAAACTAACATATTTAGCATTTATTTTCGATTTGTAATCCCTTGAGGCCCGCGTAGTAATATCAAAATCACACATTACACCGAAGACGGGTTCGCAAAAAAGAATCTCGAATGGTCAACAATAATACATCGTTCAAGGTGAATAATTATCTACTTTAACATAACAACTAATTTCAACAGTAAAAACAAATAACAAAACATTGTCAAATTTGAAACAGAAGTGTACGATCTATCTATATGGCAGGACCTAGATACATGTATTTATAGATTATCGTCAGTCATCTCAACAAGTATGAAGATTGATTTTCTCGCTTACGCTGGTATAAATATACTCTTAATTCCATTCGTATGATATGACTATACAACTGTTTTCGAAATACATGTACCCTCATTATGTTAACTTCATGTATTGCCGTTAGCTGATAAACGAATTGTTTTTCTGATTAACCATTGACAACAATAAAAGAACTAAGCATGAGTTTGATTAGATATTTTTCACTCAGTTACAAATTGTAAAAGTCCCCAATTGTTTGCAGTTGGCTATTGCCAATTTATTGAATAGAAAAATCAATAAAAATAAAATTTATATTTTTCTGAACCATAAAAAGCAATTATAATGTAAATATCTAGTTCCTGCCATGCCTTCTGGTTGCACAGGTTTGTCTGTACTCGAATTAAAATTTGTGGTGTAAAGATGACCATATAATTAGACAGAAGGTCATGATGAATCTTACGGTTTGTTTCCATCATTTATAAAACTAACTTATAATTTTAAATATTTTTCCTTAATATTTCACAGGAATAAAAATGAAGATTTTGTCAGGTCTGTCGAAACAGTGGATGTCATTGTTGACTTTGAATATGATACCAATTCTAAAAAGAATATTTTCAAACAGGAGAAGCTATATGGAACAGAAGAAAATTCAGGTAGTGGATATTTACTTATTTGCTGTTTTGAAATCTCCTTCGCTAAGTTGCGAAATGTAATAAACATAATTTATGATGCTTCTTTCATATCTTTTATAAAAATATTTTGTAACTTAGAGGGATAAACAAATGATAAATATTTGCATGATTGTTAACCAGTATAAGAAGGTGTGTTAAAATTAGGAACTTATGTTTTTTGTGAACTTTTGTAATGATGTTCAAAATTATGTTTACTCTATAGCTGATGCCACACCTTTTTATAGTTAAATCCCAATACTTTGTATATAAAATAAGAATATGTGATATAATTGCATTTGCGACAAATCTTAATCCAAGATCATATGGGGTCAAGGTAAACAAGGTTGTCAAGTTGGAGAACATATGTCATGATTTATAGCCAATTCCTAAAGGGACACAAGCTGTCAAATTCATGTACATCAATTTGACTCAAATTCTCATATTAAATATTAAACCATGTAAAACATATATCTAAAAAGTAAAATCACAAAAATACTGAACTCAGAGGAAAATCCAATCGGAAAGTCCATAATCACATGGCAAAATCAAATGACAAGACACATCAAAAACGATTGGACAAGAACTGTCATATTCCTGACTTGGTACAGGCATTTTTAAATGTAGAAAATGGTGGATTGAACCTGGTTTTGTAGCGCTACACCTCTGCATCAAATTTAATAATAATGATAATGATGCGTGAACAAAACAAATAGACACAATATGTAAAAATGTCACAAATAAGGAAAAAATTCTTAATTCGCAAATTATAAAAATTCTAAAATAAACTATGTGCAGAGCAAGGGCTCGATAATATGAAATTCGTTTTGTGTGTATTTTAGTCTTGGCATCATCTTATTAATTATCAAGTTATATAGACCTCCAATGGTCATATAAGCTTTACTAATATAATGATAGATATAAATAGAATGTGAAATCGTGCAATTTGATATTTCTAGGTATGTTTAATTTCATAATATAGATTTTAAATGTATGTCAATTATCGTTTTAAACTGTAACAGAAATATTTTTGTTGTTGATTGAAACAGGCAATCAAATTGGTTACCTGTTGACATTATTTTCCATTTAAAACACGAATAAAGCATGCATTATCCATCCCTTGATCTCTAGCTAAGTGGTTAAATTAAAGATCAAATGAAAACGGATTCAATGAGGTCAATTATTCACTTGCAAGTCATTACTGTAAATTCTGATATTTGGGATGTTTCTATTATTGCGAAAACTTGTGATTTAATCCGCAATAACTTAAACTCACATTTTGAAAATTTTAACATAATTAAACAGGATTTTTTTAAATATCGAAAAAAAAAATAAAAAAAATTGCATTTAGTCTTAAATGACAAAACTGAAATTTTAAATGCAAGCAATATTTTTCAATTCACTATTATTCATCATCAAAGTTTCTAAGCTTAATTTGAGAAAATATTAAGAACGTGTCCATAGTACACGGATGTTCCATCCGCACTATAATTTTGTATGTTAAGTGGACCGTGCAAATGGAGTAAAACCTCTAATTTGACATTTGCAAAATCATATCATAAGGAACATGTGTAGCAATTTTCAAGTTGATTGGACTTCAATTTCATCAAAAATACCTCGACCCAAAACATTAACCTGAAGCGGGACAGATAGACGGATGGACGAACGAACGAACGAAAGAACGTAAATAAACGTATAAATGGGGCATTAAACATACTGGCTGCTAAAAACTAATTACTATTTCACTTTAATTAATGATTTACCAAATAAATCATACTTTATATTTGTGTTATATAATTCGAAACTAGTTCCCCTTTAGTGTCAAAGAGGGACGAAAGATATCAAAGGGACAGCCAAACTCACAAATCGAAAACAAACTGACAACGCAATGGCCAAAAATGAAAAAGACAAACAGACAAACAATAGGAAACATGAAAAAACATAGAAAACTAAAGAATTAACAACACGAACCCCGCCAAAAACTAGGGGTGATCTCAGGTGCTCCGAAAGGGTAAGCAGATCCTGCTAAACATGTGGCACCCGTCGTGTTGCTTATGTGATAACACATCCGGTAAATAGTTTAATTCGGTAGGTCACATTCATGAAAGGGAAGGGGATTGTAGTTACGACGTAAGGAACATAACCGATATCATTTGCGAAACGGTTATTCCATAACGGTCAACCAACTCGTGATGGCGTCCATAAAATTTACGTAGGGATGATTTCAACTTCTCCATTTAGAACTCTTGGTTTAATAGCTTCCTTGTGAGCAGCAACCCTCTATAAAAAAAATCATAGGAAATGCAAGCACGGGAATATCGTAGCAATTGGGAGATATATACCCCGTATGCAGGTGCTGCTGGAATGTTGCTACTTAGAAATGGAAAGTTCACAATTGGAAAGCTGAAATTATCTCTTTTGTCGTAAAGTTTTGTTTTCAATCGACCCTCATTGTCAATTTCTAGATGTAAGTCAAGATATGAGGCCGACTTAGCTGTATCTGTAGTATCCTTTATCTCTAGTTCGATGGGATAGATGCGTTCCACATAGTCACCAAATTTTGAATAATTTAGTGAAAGAACATCATCTATATAGCGGAAAGTAGAGTTAAAGGATATCGCTAATTTCTTATCTTTCTTTCTAAGAAGTTCCTGCATGAAGTAAGCCTCATAATAATAAAGAAATAAGTCGGCAAGTATAGGGGCACAATTTGATAATATCAGTTTCAGAGAATTTTTTGTTTGAATAAGAGTGATCCTTGACAAAGTAGGATTTCTCCCTCCCTAAGACAAGATACTTGTTTTTACGTTGGCCATTCTTTTTTTTTCTAATTTGTCTTTTAATTTGGAATGTGGAATACTTGTGTAAAGAGTAGAGACGTCAAATGTTTTATTACTATTAAAAGACGAAAGAGAGTTAGATTGTATGTACTCTATAAGATCTTTGGAATTTTTAAGTATCTACATTTGATTCACGCCACATCTAGAATAGGCAGTTTCACAATAACTTTGAAGCCCGTCTTTGATTGCTGATAAAATAGATGTTAAAAATTTAGAAAGAGGTTTTGTGGACCACTTGGAAGACCCAGCAATATACCGTTGTTTGTAAGGACACTTATGTAGTTTAGGTATCCATGCTTCATAGCCTGAGCATCAACATATAGTATAACACATAGGTTTATAATTAGAAATTAAAACAAAAACTGATAAGTGATTATTGGGATATTGATAGGTGTTGCCCTTTGAAACGGGTTTTATCCACATGTCATCTGATTATAATTCTCGTTTACATTAAATATTAACAGAAGCTTTCGCATTTTGCAGTTCGGTGGACAGAATTTCAACAAAATGCTGTGCCTCCTATTCCATTTGACAGAATATCATTCATCATACTTGGTAAAAAGAAACGGAACAGACACGAGGGGAAGCAGAGGAACAAACAGGTTTTAACGATGAACAAACTGAGAAAGTCAAATGCATATAAAATAAACATATTTTTAATTGCTACATAGACAAATGCATTATGAATTAAAGACACCCACAAGAGGTAATATTTTCAAGAGAGTAGAAATATGTCATTTAAGATTTCTATCTATTAGAAAAAAGAAATGGTGTCAAAATTATGTGATGTAATTAAGAATATTCATCATTATTATTCCAAGAATATGCTAGTGGATACTTGTGTTTCATTTTAAATAGTTTAGTGTTACAGAGTACTTTTGCACCTCTTTTATAAAAATACTGAAATTTGTTTGGTTTGTCTTAGATACTTTAAACTTGACCTACAGAATTATTATGTGTATGCAATCAAAATTATCAGTCAGAACGATCAAAGGAAAAGTTGGTTAAATAGTGATAAACAAATATTATATGAAAAAGTAAAGTAATTTTGACCTTTACACATCACAATAATTTACATTTGTAAACTTTTTAAAGCCATTTGTGAACAGATTAAATAATCAGCAAGATAAGATTTACAAATGGTCAAGTTGTTCTTGACTAAACCTGGTCACAATATTACTCATTTGTAAAGGCTGGTTGTCTTTGTTACTTAATTGTTATATTATCATTTAGGATGACCATGACATACAAAAGCACAGAAGAGAAGTAGAGATCAAAGATATTAGACTTTCCTGTACAGATAAAAGTAAGACATGTCATGAGGTTCAAGAATTTCCAGCTACGGCTTTTGAATAATTTACCTCAAAAACTATTAGAGAGTCTTAAATAAAAAATATCATTCGCTACACACCCAGTAACACCATATTACTACTCTATTACACATGTCAAATCTCCAGCTTACTATCACACACTAGTCACATTATACCAAAACCAAAACATTATAAATTAAACTTTTTTACACATGTTAAATATCTCTCCTACTTTGAACCCCTAGTCACACCATAGTAACACCCCAGTCACACTGCATTAATAGAAGGTTGTATATATCTACATGTATACCAAATATATATATAGATGTAACGCGTCTTTTGATTGGTTGACAGTGTTTTATCTATCAAGTCAAAGACAAAAATTTTGTCATGTGTTCGTGACGTCATCAATGTTTTTCATGACTTAAGTACTCTGGCTTAAAATGGAATTTAGAATGACTGTAATATGTTTTCTGGCTATTTGAACTAACAGAACAAAATGTGGTGAACACGTTAAAATAACCCGCTACGCGAACTTTCCTTGTTGAATCTTCCTCGGAGTTCAATATTTTTGTGATTTTGTTTTTGTACAGTCATTCCTTAAATAGATAATAATGCATTGACAAAAAGTGCAAAATAAAAGGCTACACAAATAGAAAACAAAAGGCTATAAAGAGCCTGTCTCGTTCACTTTGGTCTAAGTGCATATCCAACAAAGGACACCCTCTAACATTGACCCTCCAACATTGCAGAGGATAATTGACTTCATGAAAAAAAAAATCTATTTGTTTGATCTTGCATTATCTTGTAAATCTTGCACTGTTGATCATTTTTGTGTTTTAAAGAAAAAGAAAAAAAAATGTTTCTGTCCACATATCATAGTTTTCATGATAATAGGCAAAAATAAAAAAAAATAGAAAAATTTGTAATTTATGGGCAATAACTACTATAAGAATTTGTCTAAAAGTTTTGACGTTTATCGATAATTATTCGAGCTCATCATTCTGAACATTTTTGCACCTTTCAGATTTTCTCTATCTATATCGGTTCCTAAAATAATAGACAAAAAATCATATGTTATATTATCAGCCATGTTAAGATCGGCCATGTTGATTCGAAGGCGGGGTCATCAGACAAATTTTTCAATTAGATACACGAATGATGATTGAGGCTCAGTTTAGTAGCTTTTGTCTCAGTTGTTTTAGTTAATAAACACATCATAGATAACAGGATTAAATTTTGTATTTACGCCAGACACGCGTTTCGTCTACAAAAGACTCATCAGTGACGCTCGAATCCTAAAAAAGTTAAAACGGCCAAATAAAGTACGAAGCTGAAGAGCATTGAGGACCACAGGTAAAGATAATTGTTAAAAGTTTCAAATAATTAATAAATAATGAAAATTGACTATAAAGGGCAATAACTCGTTAAGGCAGTTGACCTTTTGGACATGTTTGACTTATTTGTAAATGTTACTTTGCTGATCATTATTGCTGTTTTGAGGTAGTATTTGCATTCCGAAATTTAGGTTTCTCTTTTTTGAAAAGAGTTAATGTTTCTGAATAGTGTTAATGGACAAAATACACAGTGTCAACTAAACATACTTTCCCAAACTGACGCCTGAATCAGGCGAAGAAAAATATGAAATAATTTTACATGCAGGTGAAAATGATTTTTTGCGATTTCTTGCGAACTTTTTTTTCACTGCACGATAAAAGACATAGAAGAACTAGTGGCAATAGGTTTTTAAAGATAGCAAAAAAGGTAAACGGTCAAGATACATATTTAAATATATTTCTGAATATCATAATGAAAGTATTTCAGTTAATTAGGTATAAATTTTTGTCAGTGTTTTTAAGTGGTAAAAATTCTAGAAAAGCTATCACTATCCCTCACGGGCCAGGAATACTACCGTGCCACCTGAAGTGTATTAATATTTATAATACAGTTCAAGAAAATAACCAATACACGGCATTATTCCGTAAAATTAGCAACTCAGGGGCAGCAACCAAACAATGGGTTGTCTGATATGTTTGAAAATTTGAGGGCATATAGATCTTAACCTCATGAAAACTTTATTCCTATAAGATTTGATCTAAATGCTTTAGTATCATAGATTTTCGCTGAAATCAACATTTTACCCCTTCTGTTCAACGTTTAGAAAACTATTTACACCACTGGGTCGATGCCACTGCTGTTGGACGTTTCGTCCTCGAGGGTATCACCAGCCAAGTAGTCAACATTTCGGTGTTGACATGCCTATCAATAATGTGGTAATTTGTATAAATTTCCTGTTTACAAAACTTTAATTTTTTCGAAAAACTAAGGATTTCTTATCCCTGGCATGGATTACCTTAGCCGTATTTGGCACAACTTTTTGTAATTTTGGATCCTCAATGCTCTTCAACTTTGTACTTGTTTGGCTTTATAAATATTTTTATATGAGGGTCACTGATGAGTCTTATGTAGACGAAATGCGCTTCTTGCGTACTAAATTATAATCCTGGTACCTTTGATAACTAGATACACCACTGGGTCGATGCCACTGCTGGTGGACGTTTCGTCCCCAAGGGTATATCACCAGCCCAGGAGTCAACATTTCGCGTGTTGACATAAATATCAATAATGTGGTCTTTTAAAAAAATGTCCTGTTTACAAAACTTTAATTTTTTCGAAAAACTAAGGATTTTTTATCCCAGGCATAGATTACCTTAGCCGTATTTGGCACAACTTTTTGGAATTTTGGATCGTCAATGCTCTTCAAATTTGTAATTGTTTGGCTTTATAAATATTTTGATATGAGCGTCACTGATGAGTCTTATGTAGACGAAACGCGCGTCTGGCATACTAAATTATAATCCTGGTACCTTTGATAACTATTTACACCACTGGGTCGATGCCACTGCTGGTGGACGTTTCGTCCTCGAGGGTATCACCAGCCCAGTAGTCAACATTTCGGTGTTGACATGAATATCAATAATGTGGTCATTTTTATAAATCTCCTGTTTACAAAACTTTAATTTTTTCGAAAAACTAAAGATTTCTTATCCCAGGCATAGATTACCTTAGCCGTATTTGGCACAGTTTTTTGGAGCTTTGGATCCTCAATGCTCTTCAACTTTGTACTTTTTTGGCTTTATAAATATTTTGATATGAGGGTCACTGATGAGTCTTATGTAGACGAAACGCGCGTCTGGCGTACTAAATTATAATCCTGGTACCTTTGATAACTATTAGCTTTGGCTGCCCATCTTGGTTTATGTGCTGGGTCATAAGTCACACATTTCGACAATTTAATACCCCAATAATGATTGTGACCAAGTTTGGTTAAGTTTGGCCCAGTAGTTTCCGAGAAGACGATTTTTGTTAAAGTTAACAGACGACGACGGGCAGACGCCAAGTGGTGAGAAAAGCTCACTTGGCCACGTGGGCCAGGTGAGATAAAACGAAATTAGACAAAACATATAAAATAGTAAAAGATGGGAAGTCAAAATATAGACCCGAGAATAATTGGCAAAATAAATTACGAATAGATAAAAATGATCTATATAATTAAAAAAAAAAAAGATTTGGACATTTTAATAGAACATTCGTGTTTGTAAAGATGTTAAAGAGTTACAGAGTTAAGAGTACATTTTTTTATTTTTTATTTATTGTATCTTAATTCCAGTTATTATGTAGACTCCCTGACATTTTTTAAATGATTATGCATAATTCCTGAAAATTTTAGTTTTTATGTATAATCACTTAAATTAGCATTGTTTATACATAGTTCCTAAAATTGTCAGGGATTCTATTTAATCCCTTATTATACAATTTTATAGTAACACATTCAAGGAAATAAAATATATATATATATCGGTTAAGCTTGGTGAATATTTATTTGGTGTTGTCATGTCCTTTGTTAAGAGCTTTATTTCTTTCGACCTGATTATTTTTTTTTCACAACAAAAATATTTCATTAGTGCGCATAAGTTTCTACAGATTATATGGTAAAATAAATATTGCTCCATGAAAATGACGACGAATTTACATAAATGACTGCTAGTAATCGATTTGCTCAGAATTAATTGCAGGATAAAGACAATAACTATTTAGTGTCTTTAAATATCAGTTGTAAATATCGCTAAAGCTCGGATCACACCTGTTTCTTAGCCTTGTACAAATACAGCTGATATTTAAAGACACTAAACAGTTATTGTCTATATAAAGGTGAAATATGTGTACTATTGTATTAGGATAGAGACTTTAACTGTGTTAAATGTAGGTGGTTTTGGGATTGTTTTACTCCTTATCATAGCTAGCATAGAAGACTCTGATGCCCAGTGATACTTAAAATATATATTAGTTAATTGGGAAGATTATATGGAAAACAAAATATTTAATAAATTGTATTAAATTTTCACATCAGGTTTTTTTGGATATAGGATTGGCTTAATCTCAGAAATCTTCGTTTATTTAAGATCAAAATATCACTTTGTCCCTGGCATACTTCAATCAATTCAAGTAACACAAAATACCTGATATTCTTCTATGTCAGCATTTGTTTTCAGGTTCATGTATCTGTCGGTTCCTGAAAAAATAAGAAAGTTTATTTAATCTTTCTGAGATCCAAGGTTACAAACCATTCCCTAAAAACCAATGATTTGACACCTGTACCACTCTTTTAATGAAATTTGTTGTGATATTTGTAAGAATAAACGATGACTTATAGTCAATCAATTTACTTCTATTACCTACAGAGCTTTGTAGCACAAAAATAATAAGAAAACCAAGAACTGGTTGTAATGAACATTTTGATGTAAGATATTATAGATGTATGTGAAACACATTTAAAATAAAATGATTTATCATATGTGCATTTTTTAAATATGCATATCTGGATGTTTTAAACTATCATCTTATGAATATATTTATATGTTTGTATGTGGTGAGATTCTAATAAAACATTGAATCTGAATCTTTGGAATCGGTTGACCTTTTATTCCTGGTAAATCGTTTACAAAAAAATCGAAACACTGTTAGACAAAAACACCTGTCTTTTAAAATTTTAATATTAAAAAATAAATGCTATGCTATCTAATAGCTCATATAGACTTGAATTGTTTGTACATGATTCTAAATTCCATGTCAATATATAGAATTCGCTTCTAATCTGAGTTATTTCAGAAGTACGATTCGTTGTTTATGAAAATGTAATATGATTTATGACAGGATAAGATAAATCAAATCACTGAAGGAATATTCACGCTTTCTTTCCGATATTTACATCTGCAGAAAACAGCAGAAAATATTTTGGTTCAAGTATCGCATATATTTTAAAGAAATTATTTTAATTCCCACCCAATCACAACAAACAGTTTGTAAAAAATTTAATAATAGAACTTTGAGCAGATTTGATTTGGTACTTTAATCTGAACTGAGGGTACAGTACACAAGGTAACGAAATAAATTGAAACAAACAGCAAACGTACAATGTACACGCATTAAGTAAAATTTGACATCTTTTAATATTTTTGGGGTATCTAAACTTGAAAACTAGAGCATACCTCCAATAACAGAGAGCAGAACCTCCCATTTTCCTCTTGATAAGGCAGCAACTTCAAATACGCGTTGAATGAACTTTTTCATTGCTTCCTCTAGCATTTCGTCGTTATGAAACAAACCAATTTCAATATCAACAACTAAAGCTAAACAGCCTTCTTCTGCATTATGGAATGCAATTGACTCTGTGCTTATATCACTTCCTCGAGAATTAAGCAGACCGGCTATATATTCAGCATTATCTACACCAAAAAATTGCATTAAAATATTCAACACTCCTGCAATAAATGTGATAAAGTTTAAAATAATTCAACACCACATCCTATCTAACTATACTGAATTGCTATTTAAAACTCTCACAAGAGGATGATCTAACACAACTATTAGTCTAATTAAAACATTTAATGTCAAAAATGGTACGTGAGGGATGAAATGTAGTACCATAGTCAAATGAAATTCTCAAATCATAAATATAAAATCTTTAAGAATTAACAAATTCCTATTTATCATAAATATTCGTAATATAGCTACCTTCTTTTTGACCTACATATTGCAAGTTTTCAATAACTTCATGAGTTAAGTGGTCTTTGAAAACCGTAACAGGCATCGAATTCACAAAGATTGTCATGAATGCTGTAAAATAATAAGTATGTATGAAAATCTATCAAATGTAGTGAATATTTACTAATAAAATGTCTAAAATATTTTTTATTGTTTTCAATCATGCAAAATGTTTGATAGTTCGAAACATGACATCGTAAGTTTGAAAAATGTGGTGCAAATCAGGGAAGTAAATGCGAACTTCAAAATACGCTCATGCTTATAAACATATTTAGTTTCATACTAACTCACCATTATTAAACACGATAAAAAGTTTTTAGTTCTTGATAATCAGTTATTATCTTTTAATCACAATTTTCTTTAAATGTATGCTTCACTCACGAACAGAAGTTCACAGACCAGATTTACATGTATGTTGGTTTTCGATATGGTTTTCATTTTCGTTTAAAAAAATCTTAAATGAATGAATACTTCATTCTCATGAATCAAAATGTTACAGATAACATTTGCCGATAAACTATTTTCAAATATGAAGTGCATGTGTAAATAATACGTACATCAAAGAAAACAATTAAAAGTGTTTTACCTGGTGAAACTACCTTCTCCTGAAACTTCTTAATAAATGTATACAGTTTTCTAATAAGATTACATTGTTAGAAGAAAACAGTTGTCAAATTTGTATAAATGTCTATTTTTTCATGACAAAATAAGGGAATCAAATATTTTCTGTCATTATCTAAATAGCTACAATTACATAATATATATTAGAGGTTTTCGTGAACGATGGCCATCGAGTCACATATAGAACACATACATTTTCTTCTTGGAAAATGGCGCCATCTCATTGACTTGACTAGAAATTTAGTGACTGCAACATCTAAATCTACAAATTTGCATCTGTACATATAGTTTTGGGATAATTCGAAGATATATTTTTCTTTTTTGTGACATTTGCATTTTCTGACGCCAAACACGCGAAACAAGGAATGTGTTTTTTAATTTGATAGTGCTGTTTGTGTATTTTGTATGTTTGTTTGGCCTGAGATTGTAACACAGGGATGACTGCTATAACCATAATTTGACTATTTTACCGATTTTGTGTTTTTTCAAAACTAATGCAATTTGATGCGACTGTCATAAAAGTGAGAGATTTCGCACTGTAAAACCAGGTTCAATCCACCATTTTCTACATTTCATCATACTTTATTTCCTCCTATAGGAGATTGACAAAATGCATATAAATTATGTACAATTACAAAGTTTTGAAATTAGATAATAGAAGTAATGTCACTTAATATTTTGGATTGAAAAGTATTTAACAGTCTACAGTATTTAAGAAAGGAAAATCCTTCGTTAAGGACGTATATACAATGCTCTGGTGTTACAAAGTCCAAGAGAGCTTCATGATTGCCAAGCAGAAAGCAGGACACGTACTCGTCTAATTTTGAAAGCAGTGTGTATAAGAATTTGTCACTAGTCATTTCTGATAATCTTTTATATAGCAAGTGTCTTTGAGTTTGAAGTTCTGTGCACATTCTAATTTGATAGTAAAGTGTATCTTGAACAAAGTGTCTACACAAGTTGCAGTTTCCTCTAGTCGGTGGAGAAGATCAAAGTTTAGCTACAAGTTTAGCAATTCGAAGTCAGTATATTTTGCATATTGCCATATAAATTCATTGTTCTCAGACAATCTTAGAAATCTTATATAATCCTTGTCACTACGCATTCGCTCTTTCTTTTTGATGTATCTCATCCATGTTATTCGCACTATTGACAAAGTTTTTCCACTGTAATTTGGTTGGGAAACAACCGGTAAACATATAGCTATTCAAAAAATTCAGAAGTGAATATTTTGATAAAATGTTAATAACATCTGGGATGAATCCATATTGTTTCCTACCGGTATCTCCGGAATACGGATAATTTCTATAAATGAAAATTTGTTTGGTAAGTGATAGGGCCTTCATTTCACAAAGTTTATACAGGAACATCAATTTCCGTTTTTCTACTAGTAAAGGTAGTCTCTCCAGGTTGGTCACAGATTCACACATATCTGACCGTGTTCGTTTCGGGAAGCCTTTAATATGTTTAACAAAAAAATGTTGAAAAGTGTCAAGACACCTTATGTCTTTTGGTGTTATCCAGTTCAATAGCTCACATCCGTAGAGTACCGCAGGTATAACAATTTTATTGTAGAGGCCACACACAGTTAACGGATTTAACAAACAAGATCAAGTACCGGCTATAGCAAAATAAGCATTGCGACCCTTCCTTCATGAATGCTAAATATATATGCTCGATCAACCGTCCTTATTCCAAGATGCTTGGTCTCAGTTGAAATGTTAACACTTTTATCACCTAGATTGAATACAAGATCTAGTTCAGTTATGTAGCCTAAGATAACAGATTTCAGAGGATTCAACTCAAATCTCCATTTAAGTGAATAATTGTACGCACAATTTAACATATTTTGGAGTCTTTTTGGTGAGGTACCAATACAAATTACATCGTCAGCAAATTAAATGATGGATTACTTGTACGAATATTTGAAATATTTGCGGTTCCAACTAATTCTAATTCATTTAATAGGTCATTAATGTACACCAAGTAAAGATTGGTCGATAGTATACCACCTTGCCTGACGCCCTGTCGGACTTAGAAGGGTACTGATACGTGTTCATTGACGTAAACGGCACTTGTTATATCACTATAGTATAGCAATCAAATATCACTTGTAAAGCTTTACTATTTATTCCAAGTAAATAAATTAGGCCGCCATGTCACACCGTATCAAAAGCACGGGAACTGTCCAAAAACGCAACGTACAATTTGCATCCTAATTCTAAAAGGTAATATATAGTTTCTTGGAAGTTAAAGGAGGCAGTGATACATTTCATTAAGAAAACCTTGTTGTGAATTTGGGAACAGATCATTTTGCAAAGAGGTTAATAGTCGCTTCTTTAATATAGTTTCGAACAGCTTATACATTATTGGCAATAGCTAGCAATAGTTTGCGGGCGCTTGTTTTGACTTTCCATTACCTTTAAACAATGGAATCAATAAGCCATGCTTCCAACACAACAGCATACGATCGAATCTAATCACTACATAACAAATACGGTGAATGACTGTTTGTTGTTTACTTCCGCTGTATCTCACATGTTCGTTTTGCAGCTTGTCATATCCTGGTGCCTTTCGTAACTGAGGTTTCTAACCCCTGTTTCGATTTCGTTCAAGGTTATTTCACTTCCTGGGAGGAGGCCATTTTTTGTTGCACATGACTCGAGTGTGCGATCTACGAATTCAGTCATATGAGCATTGAAATCACTGTCAAATTTTGCGTTTTCGGTTGGTGTATAAACATCTGCATAACATTCAGCAAAAGCATTTGAAATATCTTCTGGAGATTGGCATTGTCGGTTGTGATGTAGTATTTCTGAAATTTGGTTGGTTTTACGGTTTTTCTGACGGTATATTTGGCGCCAAAAGAGTCTGACATCACACTCAGCTGCTTCGTCGATTTCACAGTAGTGTATTGCCCATGTAGGCATTATAGGCAATATGGCTTAGTTTTGGTATTAAAGCTTCCCGACGGCATTGTTTCATTTGCACAGTCTTTCAATTTATCGGTTATTTGTTAGCTAGTGTATCTAAATCGGACAAATAAGATAACGGCAAGTCCAAGAGCTCATCTGCTACTTTATTGATAAGTTCGTTGTATGCATCAAGACTGCTTGCCGATGCTTTGCGCCACGACGGCCAAACAGTATTGCAACCATTTGTCGAATTGCAAACATACGGTATACTCAGTTTCAAGAAAACATATAGGTGATCCGAAGTAAGACTAAATGTTCCTTCGGGAATATTTTCACAGGAAATTACGTCACTAGCTAATTCCTCGCTGACCAAGAAATAATCCAGTAAAGTTCGAGTTGGAATGTATGTAAATGATGAAACATCACAAATTGTGCTTGCATTAACCGGGATAATGTTATTCCTTAACATGAAATCTTAAAATACGATTGATTTATTCACATTGGTTCGAAATCACCGGGTACAATTACGGGACCAAATTTTGAAAAGTTGCTGATTATGAATATTACTGTCTGCGGGTAAGTAGACCGAGAAAACAAATATAGAGAAGTTTTCGTTACACTGTATTTCAATTCCTAGTATTCTTTCGGAGACGGGACAGTTAATTGGTTTTATGTTGAACTTCAATGTGTTCTTGTACATAATTGCAACGCCACCTTTTCCACATTTACTGGTTTCAATATTAACACTTGTATCCGCTATACCTAAACTATGGTAATTATTATCTAATGTGTTAAGAAATTGCAGAGAGTGGTTAAAAAACGTATGCTCCGATAATACGGCAATGTCACAATTCGTATACTTAAAGAGTTCTGATAAGCAGACTGATGATGGCATGATACCACGTACATTCCAAGTCACTAGAGAAAGCATGATTATAGTTATTAAATATCCAGAATGTACATGAATGTAACTAAGAGCCATCTTGATAGTGATGTGCTTCAGTTGAATTCTCATTGTTAAGCCGATCGTTCCATGCACGATTATTATACCAAGGTCGACAGATAATGTTGCTAGGCCAAAACTCACTGTTTTGGAGTAATGCTTTGGATTCCATCGTAACGTTTATGCTACCGGAAATTCTTCCTTTGCGTGGTTTGAATAGTATGACGTCCGTAATATTAACACCACGTTGTTTCGCATAGCTCAATAGGCACTTCTTACTCGAGGAAGGATCTATGTTTGTAATGTAAAATCTGGACGTCCGTTTTCGGCTTACACCGGTAAAGTTCTCATTTGCTGGTTTGGGATCATTATGACTCCCATTGATACGTACAGGAATTTGAAAGGCGGGTTATTATGGTTTGTCCAATTTAGTAAATACGCAGTCAGTTATGCCTTCTAGAAGTTTGTCTCTATATGAATCGCTTTTTATGTTCGTGTTCGTTGCTATTGCAATATCCTTTCCGCAAGATGGCGTAATTATCCGTTTCAATGATTTCTGTTTGGGCGTTTTCCGCAATGTTCTAGAAAATCTACAGAGTCGTAACCGCCAGGTATGATAGGATCGGATTGTTGGGGGTCGATCTGATACATTATACGATTAATTTCGGTTGTAATCAATGAATCTGTTGACACAGTGAGTCTATTGTTGACGGTTGTTTATTTACTAGTATTTTGGGGTTCAATACTTGTTAATATTTTCTGAATGGTTTTTGTTAAGACGTTATTGCGATACGATTTTGTTTGATTTCCGATTGGATTTCTTTCATTTTATATTTTCTAATGGACTCTACGCCATGTACCTTGTGTTTGTAAAAAGTAAAAACACAAAAATACTGAACTCCGAGGAAAATTTAAAAAGGAAAATCAAAAATCAAAAGGGAAAATCAAAAGTCCAAACACATCAAACGAATGGATAACAACTGTCATATTCCTGACTTGGTACTGGCATTCTCTAATGTAGAAAATGGTGGATTGAACCTGGTTTTATAGCTAGCTAAACTTCTCACATGTATGACAGTCGCATCAAATTCCATTACATTGTCAACGATGCATGAACAAAACAAACATACTCAAAGAGTAAAAATGTCAAAAATAGGGGTACAGCAGTCAATATTGTGTTATCATCTAAATATCACTATAAAACGACAAATGTAACGAAGAAGCACAAAAAGGCATACATCAAATTTAACATACTCATTTTGTTTTTCTTATACGACTTAATTTATCTATGTAAAGTCTACCCGTAAAGGATAGAAGGTTTTCAGTACTGGTGTAAAATTGCGCGTTTGAAATTCGCACAGGTAGACATAAAAATAATTTTGTCGTTCAAAGTATGACGGCATACATAAATGCAGAGTCACGTAAAGTAGATATAACAGAAAACAGATTTAACAGTAAAAGTAATTATAATAAATAAAATAATGGTGTGGTTCAAAGTATGACGGGATACATAAGTACAGTTTCACGTCAAATGTATATAATAAAAAAACAGACTCAACAGAAAAAGTAGTCTTATTGAATAAAATAGTTTTGTCATTCATAGTATGTCAAGATCCATAAGTAAAAGTAATATTAATAAATAAAATAATTTTGTCGTTCAAAGTACTATGATGTTTTACAGAGTCACTTCAAAAGAATATCTAAAAAAACTGACTTAACAGTACAAGTAATATAAATTAAGACAAATAAAAGAATACTATAACACGTTATTAAGATGATAACCAACGTCAGTAAATATGATTTGCAAAAAATTAGTAAAAATGAACATAATATAGGCTATACACATTTTCCCGGTCTTACACCAATATCATAGAAAAAAAGTCTAAAGTTAAATTGGCATGTTCAATACATGATTTTACATTTAAATGTATTGTTTAACTCTTAAGCATCTCCCAGTCATATTTGTCAAGAAAAGAATACAATTGAACATAAATATATATCGTTTTATCCAAAGATTAATATTTATCTTACCTCCTATACATTTCTAGGAATACAATTGGTTAAAAGCGCCCTCGGGGAGAACGTGTATATTTCATATTAGGTTTAGTAGGGAGGCGGGGCTTATTTCATACACGGTTAGTAAGGGTGTTACGTCTCTTCATATTCCATATTAGGTTTTAAGGAAGGCGTGGCTTATTTCATACACGTTTAGTAATGGTGTTACGTCCTTCTATGAAAACAAAACGGTACTGAGAAACAATCTTAAAGGTTTCAACAGACAAAGAAATTGATGATTAAGATTGAAATAAATTCATAAAACACATTTAAACCGAACAAGATGTCATTGTTTGCATCAATGGAAGTAGTTTCTTAATGCTAACAGTATTGAAGACTTGCTCATTTTGAATGGTCACTAGCGTAAATTTCACACGTTAAGATAGTCGATAAGATAAATTCGTTACAAAGTGTGCTAGTGACGTAATACGGTATATATGGGGTCAGTAAATTCCTTATGGGGATTCGAGCTTCGCTCTCACCCCATATGGATTTTACTGACCCCATACATACCGTATTAGGCCACTAGCACACTATGTAACTAATAATATGTTACAATGAATTTGTATAATCAGGGATTACACAGAAGCCCTGCGTTTTACAGAGACTTTGCATAATCACTTCAATCATTACTGATTATATATAATTCCTGAAAATGACCAGTGATATCACTCAGTCCCTTGAATAGTTTCAGAGATGGTCAGAAGTACAAATATTCCCTATATGATAAAAATATATCAAATACAGACAAATAAATCATAATGTTACGTATAACTTCTGAATTGTGAAAGTGTCTTTGGTTATTGTATAGAATATTGTTAAAGTTAACAGTTTCTTCTTGTGGTATTCTATTTAACTCTGTTAAACCACATTCATTCATAAACAAATATGTATTTTAAATTGGAACTAAAAAATCGACTGTTCAGAGATATCTTTTGATATGAAAATCTTAATAGCTAGTTAAAAATGTTATTTTCAGTGTCAAATGATACCATATTGTACGTTGATTTAAAAACTTTGTGGTTTCTATATATACTTATGCTTGAAATATGGTGGATATAATTTTTACTTCTGGTTTGAAAAATATCATATCCTGTATTATTTGATAGTTTTCTTGTCGTTGATTCCCAGAATATTTTGTGTTATATACTCTAACATTTAAAAAGTATAATAGCTTCTTCGTGTTTACACAATGTCACTTCCGGTTGTCTTGTTCAAGATCATATGTCTTGCGACTAAATACGCAAAGTCTTATGGCGTTATTATGATTACATAAAAAGTTAAAAAATATATATAGCGGATGTAGTCGAGTGGTCTAGAGGGCTGGTCATGAGGCTAAGTGATTGGTGCTGTAGTGTATCAAAGGTGTGAGTTCGAATCCCGCTGACGGGAGGGACAAAGTTTTGTCAGCAGAAAATCTAATTCTTACACTGTTTGGTGTAATTTTCAGAATATATATATATATATATATTTAGACCCTTCTACTACGAAATTTGCTGTATATGCACACGTATAAAAATTACGTTTTTTACCAACGCAATCATAGGTTTGAACGTAGTTTTCAATTTAGATTTGTTTATATTTTTTCGTTTGGGCTTGTATCATATTTTCCCTCCGGTTTGTATGATCCGTTCATCCTATATTGATATTTAAATTCAAGAGTCTATCTTAAATTGAGGGTAGATTATATGGCCTTCCAAATACCGTTTCGATCCCTTACATCACTGAACAGACATTTATTGTCGAAATTTGGATCTGGTGTACAAAAAAAATATTGACACCTTATGTTTGTGGCATAACATCTTGGTCACAAGTTTATTGTTTTCTGTTTAGTATTAAATTTATATTAAGATCCATTTTGTTACATCTTGTGAACAATTTTATTTGGCAATCGCCAATGGCAGTCGGCAGGGTTAAATAACATCAGTTGTTTGACCTATGCTAGTCATGCTATGTAAGTCAAGTGCGTTTACTTTAAATATACTTTTTCACTTTTTTGGTCTTTTGGAAAATGTTGTTTGTGCTGAATTTAGACCCTTCTACAACGAAATTTGTTTTACATGCACACGTATAAAAATTTCGGTTTTTATCCAACGCAATCATAGGTTTGAACGTAGTTTTCAATTTAGACTTGTTTACGATTGTTTATGATTTAGACTTGTTTACGATTGTTTATGATTACTACCTAAAACTACATGTCGACAAATGCCATCTCATTTTCAAGATGCAACTGACTATTTGAAGAAAATAAATTCATCAAATTCTTTTTCCGAATGACACAATTGTTGTTTCTATAGATGTGTGTTTTATATGCAGTAATACTCCAAAAGATGAAGGTGGATCTTACAAGACTCATCATTTGTAGTATGGATCCGTGTTATCGATGATATTAACACAAAAAGGAACGCTACTGCAATACATACATAAGATTTTTAGATCATTGTAATTAGTTCCATCATTCGATAGAATTAACATTTGAATTTTCAAGCGGGAAAATAGCTTTTATCAGCAGCACCACATTTGTAAAAAACGGGGTCATGACAACTGGTCTCCACACACAAGAAAAATGATGCAGTGTAGTTTTTCTCTCCGAAAATTGTCACCCGAAACACACTGCTCCAAACTATCGTAGCCGAAGACAAATTAAAGATTGAAAGATTCTCATGAAGTAAAAATAAGACGACCCGATCAGATAGAATTACGTTTGTTTAGCCAAATCCAGCTGAGGTCAACTTTGCCTAAGGGAGTTGAGCCTTAATTATTTTATTTTTATTTTAAAATTTGTAAACGAACATTTTTGGAAATATTTATTATAAATCATGTCAGTACCGAAGTAACACCAACTGAACGGTTGATAGACTTGGGGACTGGTAGTCCACCAGCAGTGGTATCGACCCAGTGCTGTTAAAAAATGAAAACAGTACGTTAAATAGAAGCATGCATTTGATGCGCTTTTCTGTATTTACACAAGAAGAAGAAAACACAAAGAGAGAGTTTTTCGGATACATGCTCCTGAATCTAGTGAACTAAATGAGAGTGATGAAAAACGGTTTTGATCAAAAACCAAAGATATAAATCTTGAACTTTATAATATTTAACAACTGCAAGTATTCATTTCGAATCTATCAATCGCAATGTGCAATTAGCTTGCAAAACATCTTAAACGTTAAATAAAAAAATACTGCAACCTGAGGAAAATTCCAAAAGTTTAATCCCTATTGAAATGGCCAAATCAAAGGATCAAACACATCACAACTGTCGTATTTCTGACTTGCAACAGACATTTTCTTATGTAGTTGGTTGATTACACTTGGTTTTATAGCTACATTGTAGCTAAACCTCTCACTTGTATGACAGACGCATAAGAAAATTCCATTATACTGACAACGATGAGTGAACAGAACAAGCAGACATGACCAATTGGTGGCCGTCGGCTGTTGTCTGCTCTATGGTCTGGTTGTTGTCGCTTTGACACATTCCCCATTTTCTTTCTCAATTTTATGATAGTTAAAATTGTCAAAAATCGGGGAACAGCAGTCAACATTGTGTTATTATCTTAATCACTATGAAAACAATCACTATAAAATCAATCCAATATAGATAAAACATTAACCATGGCACAATATTACAATGATGGGATGTGTAAGTACAGAGTCATTTCATGAGTAAGACAGAAACACAAAAAGGCATATAGACAAAGCATATGAGTCAAATTGAAAGTCAAGAATAATGAAGTGATACTAGAACAATAACGGGACACAATGATGGGATGTATTAGTACAGAGCAACGTCATATATAACAAAGAAACACGAAATGTCATATTGACAAAACATATTAACAAAAATGTCCAGAGCCACGTCAAATGTCACACCAAACACAAACTAATTAGTAAAAGTGATATTAATAAAGCCACATTGAAGAATACTATAACACGTTATCAAAATGATAAAAACAACGTCAGTATCCAGAATCTATAACTCATGACCATCATGTTTTATTTGTGAAGTTGATACGGAATATTTATCAACAAGGTCTTTGTACCTTCCGATGGTTTTTTTTTTTAAAGGACGAGACGTTCTTTCACATACCCTGGTTCATCAACTTTCTGTTCAGACACTGGTGAAGATTCACAAAGTCTGAGTGGTTGATGCATGCTCTTGAATACAGAATAACTTGGGGAACGTATATCCCATATGCAGGTGCAGTTTGACTATTACTACAAAAGTGGGGGAAATTCATAATTTCAAATTAAAATCGTCTTGTTTGTCATCTGGTACTGAGATTACCGTGGTATAATTCTTAAAATGAGGCGGCGGAAGCCGTGTCTGTTGTTTCCTTAATTTTTGTTTTCCCAATCAGAAAAGTTTGGATTGTTAATGAAAAGAAAATCATCAATATATCTGAATGTGGAATTAAATGATCTGACTCCTTTGATCTTCTTATGTTTGACAAGTGTCTGAAGAAACTCCAAGTCATATGAACAAAAAGAGGTCGGCAAGGGATGGCGCACACTTCTTTCCCATAGGAATGCAGAAATTGAATTGCAAATTCAACAAATATGTTGTCAATAAAAAACTCCAGGACACTGATCCCTTCAGTGTTCCTCTGTGTAGCATGTTTTATCATTGTATTCACTATTAACAAAGTATGCCATATGGTTTCCCAAAGTAATGAATTTATAGCTTGTGATACCATTTGTATGTTGTAAAGCAATAATTGTAGATTAGTTCTTATAGATAATGTTTACAATATATGTATATATATATATAACAAGTCAAAAAGGGTACAACATCACCATTAAATAACTATAAAATATACAAATATTAGATATTTCGGATAACAGATATCCTTCTTCAATAATAGCACGATGTCAAATGAATCATGTCAATATATTCAAACTGAGATATTTTTTCTAAATCTTGAATTTATACAATTTAAGCGAACACCACAGACGCTGATACAATTTTAAAATTTCCAAACACGGCGCAAAGATTACTAAGATATGCCAAATGAAAGTAGTTATTTTCGTTGTGAACTGGCACAACTCTAGATTTCCAAAGGTTATGACAGTTGAGATTATATAACTGCATTGAGGGCAGTCCTCAAACAAAAAGATCAAAAATGTCCTAACCGATCCAGGATGGTATAAATTAGACAACGGTAGGGCAATTACAACAGAAACTACATATTTAAGCCTCCGAAACGAATAGCAGTCTAATAATGATTGAAAGGCCGGATTTAGTACTGGCTTTACAGTTCGAAATTATTTTTAAAGATAACAGTTTAAATTACAGGTTTCCATTGATTCGGGATGATGTATAAGTACGTTGCCACGTTCAATTATTTTACCTCATTATATAAAACTTATTTTTTCAATCATTATTAGACTGCTATTCGTTTGGGAGGCTTAAATATGTAGTTTCTGTTGTAATTGCCCTACCGTTGTCTAATTTATACCATCCTGGATCGGTTAGGACATTTTTGATCTTTTTGTTTGAGGACTGCCCTCAATGCAGTTATAACATCTCAACTGTCACAACCTTTGGAAATCTAGAGTTGTGCCAGTTCACAACGAAAATAACTACTTTCATTTGGCATATCTTAGTAATCTTTGCGCCGTGTTTGGAAATTTTAAAATTGTATCAGCGTCTGTGGTGTTCGCTTAAATTGTATAAATTCAAGATTTAGAAAAAATATCTCAGTTTGAATATATTGACATGATTCATTTGACATCGTGCTATTATTGAAGAAGGATATCTGTTATCCGAAATATCTAATATTTGTATATTTTATAGTTATTTAATGGTGATGTTGTACCCTTTTTGACTTGTTATATATTATATTTTGTAGTGTACAGAATCATATTACATGATCCATCGCCCTGTAAGATTGATCGTTGACTATTTATTCAGTCATTTTATATATATATATATATATATATATATATATATATATATATATATATATATATATATATATGAGTTTTTAGTAATGTTTTCATTTAAAATTGCATATAAATTGTCTTAATTCATTTCATTATCTCTTTTGTCATATTTGTTTTCATTCCAATCTTTGAAAAAAAATCAAATAATGTTTTAGAGAAATTCTTGATTACTCTCTTTCCAATGTCTTGATTAAAAAAATCCTGAATCCTATGGAATTTACACTCTCATATATTTCACATTTTTTCGCATGTCACAATTATATTTAATCATTCTGGCATCCATGAAAGTAATATTGTAAATTTCAGCAATTTTAACTCTATGTTTGAATAAATTTGAACTATAATGTTTATTAAGCCGGTTTGCTTTTCTAAGCTATTCTCTAGTTTTACAGCAGTCAGAATTTAACAATAACCTGTTCGATTGTTTTGATTTCATATGAATGGAGAGCAACTAATCATGCGTTATCATGTTTCTATGGTCTTATTTGTATTTCAACTTGCATAGTAACCTTATAAAACTGATACGTATTGTACTGCAAATTATGACAATGAAAGAGAAAGAGAGAAAAAAAAAGCAAAGGACAGAGTTCTGAGTTTCGTGAAGATCAAATTCATCTTTGTTGTCTTTAGTTGAGTCTAATTGGCAATCATACCACATCTCCTGATTTTCCTATTTGTTATATCCTATTAAATGCTTACTTATGGCGTTTGTGTTCTTTTGATATTTCTCTTCCATTTTTTTGTACTTATCCTCCATTTCTTGGTCCAGGGTATCCAATTGATATTGTTGTATTTTTCGAACAAATGTTTGTGTTTGGAGATGTTGATCTGCTCGTTTAGCTATATCTTTAAATCTTGAAAATAGATCAGAGAAACGCTTCTCTGATATAGATGGATTTTCCAAATGCGCGATAGCATTTCTACATTTCCTAATACGTTCTGCGTTATCTCCAACTGTTTGCCCAACACTCGGGGGATCAGGTCCCCATCCTCGGGTTGGTTTGTCAGAAATCGGCAATGGAAACATATTATTTCTTGCTATTTTGTACATAAAGCTTATGTCAAAATGTTCGAATCCATCTGCTGCAAAAGTCTTTATTGCATGCATCTCATCTTCGGTAAGTTTAAGATTCCTTGAAGCTGCTGGTGTCCCACTGTGTTCCATGTACTTTCTCATTATTTGAGTAAGTACATCATCCACTGCAAGGCGGCATCTCATATAATTGGCTTTATCTGGTGTAACCATTATCACCTACATTATCAAGACAAGCGATACATAAAAAGGTCAGCATGAATACAACAATGTACATGTATACATGAAAGATATTGTTACTATAAATGAATGTTGGACAAAAACATCACAGGGCTCAATGTCACAGACAAAACATCACAAACAAAAGTCGCAGTACTAAAGATTACAAACAAGTTTTGAGAGATAAATGTGAAAACGAAATGTATTGTAAAGCATATAATGATCAAATAAATAAAAACACAAAGTGGCAAAGTTTTTTTTAAATGATTCGCAGAATGGTGCCAAAGAGACAAGCGTCTAATTTTTAAATTTGCACCTACAAAAATGTTACCATTATATAGAACAGTTACCACACCTGCAATTTGAATAGATTTTATATAAATAAATAAAGGGATGTGAAATGTTGTCAATAAGAAAACTATTCAGTAAAGTTCAAATAAGGTGAATGAAAGAAAAAAAAAACCACACCATATAGTGTCTATAAAAGGCATCGAAAGCCTAATTTATAGCATTTTTTTTTTTACGGAAAACGATTATAAATGACATCTTAATTTTAGCCCACCTGGCCATAATGGCTTTTCGCATCACTTTGCGTCCAACGTCCGTCGTCCGTTATAAACTTTTACAAAAATCTTCTCCACTGAAACTTATGGACCAAATCTAACCAAACTTGTCCACATTCATCATTTAGGTATCAAGTTAAAAATATGTGTCCGATGACCCGGCCAACCAACCAAGATGGCCGCAGTAGCTAAATATAGAACATAGATGGTAAAATGCAGTTTTTGACATATATATTTGACACAAATCTGACAAGGGGTAAAATTGTTTATCAGGTCAGGATCTATGTGCCCTGAAATTTTTTAGACAAATCAGACAAGCTGTTGTTGGGATGCTGCTCCTGAATTGGTAGTTTTAAGGAAATTTTGCAATTTTTTTGTTATTATCTTGAAAACCATTATAGATAGAGATAAACTATAAACAGCCATCATGTTCAGCAAAGTAAGATCTACAAAAAAGGCAACATTACAAAATGGTCACTGACCCCTTAAGGAGTTATTTTCTTAGTAAATTTTTAACAAACTTTGTTAATTTTTGTTCTTTTACAAAAATCTTCTCCTCTGAAACTACGGAGAAAATTTAACCAAACTTAGTCAGTCACAATCATTATTAGGGAATATAGTTTTAAAAATGTGTCCGATGACCTGCCTCCCAACCAAGATGGCCGACATGGCTAAAAAGAGAACAATGGGGTAAAATATAGTTTTTGGCTTACATCTCTGAAACTAAAGCATTTAGAGCAAATTTGATGATTAGTTAAAAATGTTCATTAGGTTCAGATCTATCTGTTCTGAAATTTTCAGACGATCAGACAAGCTGTTGTTCGGTTTCTGCCCCTGAATAAGTAATTGTGAGGACATTTTACAGTTTTTGGTTAATATCTTGAATATTATCATAGATAGAAATAAACTGTAAACAGCAAAAGTATTCAGCAAAGTGAGATCTACAAACAAGTCAAATGACAAAAATGATCAATCGACTCCATAAGGAGTTACTGCCATCTACAGCCAAATTTAACATTTTTTTGTAAATTTTTGTAATCTTTAACAAAAGATTTCTCCTGAAACAACTTACACAAATTAACCAAACTTGGACACAATCAGTATTAGGGTATCTTGTTAACAAAATGCGTCCAATGACCTTGCTTGTCAACCTACATGGCAGACATGGCTCAAAATAGAACATAGGGGAGTTTTTGACTAACATTTCTGAAACTAAAGCAAAGGTATAACGGTTGCATTATTTCATGCGTCAATTGTAAATAATAATATCAGGTGAGCGACATAGGCTCCTTGGAGCCTCTAATTATATAAACCAACAACCATTTAACTATAGGCTCCTGACGTAGGATAGGCACATACATGGCCTTAAACCAAATGTTCCTAGGTTGTGCTGGAATACCACTGTCCCCTATAACTAGAAAAGCTGAACGTCCACAAACATTAGTGAGTAGTATGTAATTCAGTAAATATCTTGGTTGTCGTTAATTATGTAATTATATCTGAGTTTTTCACGCACGCCCCACACTGTTACTGGGCAAACAAAATCTCAACAGATTCATAAGTTCTAATACCTTCCTCCAAAGCCAACTGATAAAAACTTCTTGTAGATATTCACACCTACATAGTATGTCCTAACTACCTACAAAATTTCATGAATTATAATGTGTAGTTTCAACAGAACAAGAACAAGAACAGGACTGAAGGACGGATTGACAGAAACATATTTTTGAAAAATTTATGTTTCAAACTTCAGCCAATTTGTTATTAATAATAAATAATAACACCCTTTGGATTTCCTTCTTATAAAGCTTTGTAGAAATCTCGCTTAAAGTTTTCTTTTGTGACTAATCAAACTTAAAAATAGTATACGTAAATGTGCAGTGTTTAGATATAGAAAGATGTGGTGTGAGTGCCAATGAGACAATTCTCCATCTAAATAACAATTTATAAAAATAAACCATTATAGGTCAAGCTACGGCCTTCAACACGGAGCATTGGCTCTAATGTAAAACTATTCAAACGGGAAAACCAACGGTCTAATCTATATAAAAAAACGAGAAACGAGAAACACGTATGAATTACAAAAACAAACGACAACAACTGTACATCAGTTTCCTGACTTAGGACAGGTGCAAGTTTATGTTATTTTGAATACAGAGTAACGGATGACGGGGTAATGTTATGTGTAAATTGTCATCTTTCTAAACTAGTAACAACTCTGTGGAAGTATAAAGTTCTCCATAGGATGACCGTGCAATCTTTTACATTAAAATCCAGACTTTGAAATAAACCGACATGTCAATAAATATATATTGTTTTTTTTTTAAATAATAAAAGATATAACCTACCTACAAGGTTCTATCAACGCTGCATGCGATGACTGAAACTTACAAAGTTAAACTATGCATTTTATGTATCTACAACACGTGACATGCAAACCCCTTATCTGTTTTCAACATGTTTTTTTTCTCATATATATATATATATGACTTGTATTTATATATTTTTAAATACACCTTTATGTTGAAATGAAATTTTATATGATATACGTGCAATGAGCTGATCGTTTTAGTTGTCCGATATGACTATATAAGGACTTTTTTTACGGTATTGCATATGCTTATCAGTAAAGAATTTTACCCCGGCCAAATTTCTATGTTTCTATTCTATAACATCACGATTTAATGACAGAACACTGAAGACACCTTATTCTGAAGAATTAACTAAACGTTGAGAAAAAAATCAACTAAAGCTCCTATCGAATATCTAAAATAAAATTGAATTGAATATATTGATCCTTTACAGTGGTTTTTCAAGTAAAAATTCAATGAGTGAAACGTTTATGGACGTCGGACTGAAAATGTAATACATCCGTATGAAATCTTTCTAGCATTTAATGAATACTATTTAAAAAAGTCAACATTTGTAAAGAAACTTTCTAAATTAAACTTTGAAAAATGCATTTATCATATACTTAGAGAAAATAACATATAATTTTTACAGTATGTTAATAGCATTTATTCTATATTTTTCTGAAACGGTGTTTAGCGGGCTGATATAAAAAAATTATCACATGCTTCGATTATTATCACATGCCTTTACGTAACGTTATCACATGGCATTCCGGCGATACTCGGCAAATTCCGGAAAATACACCTCAATGGTACGTTTTCAGTGAAAAACCTTACAAAGTAAGGTACAAAACTAGTATTTGAAAACTGAAAAGTATATTGTGTGAAATGGAAAAAAACAAAAAAACAACAAGAAACAAATGATAAAATAAAATGCATTTTTTAAATTTTCAAACATAATTTAGAAAGTTACTTTAGATAGTTGTCTTTTCCAAACAGTGTTCATTATGTATATTTTTAAATTATTTTTTCTTATCGTCCATATTAAAATATATCATACTGCTGTTTTTCTTTTCTGTTGAGGCATATGATGCATATGAGAAACATTTCATATCGAATTTACTGCATTTGTGGTCCGACGTCCGTGAACATTTCACTAGCTCTTTGAACTTCTATTTGAGAACCACATACAAGGATCAATAAATTAATATTTTATTGTTCTTCATTGTTGACGCATATGATAAAAATCTCATAACATGTCATTTTTCATATCGCATGTATCATCAGCCCTCGAGCCATGTGGCTCTTTGGCTGATATGCAACCTAGGGCTGATAATACATGCGATATGAAAAATGCCATGTCATAATCTGATATTATCATATATTTTTTTTTTTTTTTTTCATTTTACGTTATATATTTCCCTGTTTCCTAATAATTGTTTTGTACCCTACAAGTAACGTCGGAATGCCATTCGATAACGTTAACAAAAGGCATGTAATAATAGTCGGAAGCATGTGATAAATTTTTCGTATCAGCCCGCTCACCACCAATTAGCAAAATATAACGTTTTTACATAGATTACCGTAGCCGTATTTGGCACAACTTTTTGAAATTTTGGATCCTCAATGCTCTTCAACTTTGTACTTGTTTGGGTTTATAAATATTTTGATATGAGCGTCACTGATGAGTCTTGTGTAGACGAAACGCGCGTCTGGCGTACTTAATTTGATAACAGTTACTATTTACACCACTGGCTCGATGCCACTGCTGATGTACGTTTCGTCCCCGAGTGTATCACCAGCCCAGTAGTCAATTCTTCGTTGTTGACATGAATATTAATAACATTTTTATAAATTTCCAGTTTACAAAACTTTGAATTTTTCGAAAAACTAAGGATTTTCTTATCCCAGGCATGTATTATCTTAGCTGTATTTGGCACAACTTTTTTGAATTTTGGATCCTCAATGCTCTTCAACTTTGTACTTGTTTGGGTTTATAAATATTTTGATATGAGCGTCACTGATGAATCTTGTGTAGACGAAATGCGCGTCTGGCGTACTAAATTTTAATCTTGGTACCTTTGATAACTATTTGGTATACAGATGATGCTCTATCACTTAATTATTCTAGGTTTGGTGACTATAGGGAACGTATCTACCCAACCTTACTCGAAATATAGTGTTCAACAGATACAGTCAAGTCTGCCTTATATCTTAACTTTCGTCAAGAAATTGACGGTTTGGTTGGGGATTAAACCTTTACAACAAAACTTATTAATTGATAATTGATTTTAAACTTCCAAATTGCGATCTTTCCATTTCTATGTAGCAACATTGCAGCAGCGCCTATATATGATGTTTCTCTAATTCTTCGTCAATTTGTCCCTTTCTGCACCCATTGTATAACAAAATTTAATCCCCGTGTGGTTCGTTTGATCTCGAGTGGATAAATATCGTATCACACTCGATGCAGTAGTAGAATATATATATATATATATATCTCCCAGTTGATACAATATTCGAGAATTGAATTTCATCTAATGATAACTTTGATAAAGGTGGCACGGTAGTATTTGCTTTCCAGAATTTAGGTTGCTCTTTTGTGTACCCTACTTAGGTAAATGTATCTAAACAGTGTGATTGGACAAAAAATACAGTATCAACTGAACATACTTTCCCAAACTGAGTGATGAATCAGGTGTAGAAAAATATGAAATAATTTTACATACAGATGAAAATGAATTTTTGAGAATTTTTTTAAATTTTGTATTCGCTGCACCATAAAAGACCTAAAAGTACTAGTGTCCTTAGGTTTTTAAAAATAGCAAAAAAAGTAAACGGTCATGATACATATTCAAATTCTTTTCTGAATAGTAAAATGAAAGTACTTCAGTTAACTGTGAATGTAGAATTTTTTGCAGTGTTAGAAAGTGGTGAAAATTCTAAAAAGGCTATCATTATCCCTTATGGGCCAGGAAATACTACCGTGCCACCTTAAGGATCACTGATTCCAAAGAAATATTAAACCACAAATGCAAAGTGGTGAATTTGAAATCATGTCTCCGGAATTCTATTGACTCCATCGCGAGTTGGTTGACCGTTATGGAATATCTGTTTCGCAGATATTGAAGAATATGTTTCAATTGTCGTAAACTCAATCAGTCCTCTTTTCCGTGAAGGTGACCTACTGAATTATACTTATCTCCGGGTTTGTATTTACATGACCAACACCACAGATGTCACTAGTGGAGCAGGATATGCTCACCCTTCTTGTGCAACTCAGTCTTTAGTTATCTGTTTAGTTATCTGCGTAGTGTTTTGTTTACTGTTGTTTGTCTTTTGATTTTCAAAGTCGTTTTTGAAATAGCTCTTCATTTGTTATCGAATTATGAATTTGAATATCCGTTTTGGTATTTTTCGCCTCTTTTATATACATTTGCTGTTTTAATGAAAACCTCAGATTTAAAAGAAAGTTGAAGTAAAAAAGTAATATATGTGCTCTATCAGAATTTGTTACCTTAAATTCGAATTCTAGAAACAATTCTTCACAATTAATGTTAACAAAGTTTAACGGTAAAATGAACCGATTTGAAGGTTTGAAATGTTTACACCTGCACGCATGTCTCAAAAATGATAACACAAAAAATGGAAATAAAAAGAGCAAAATACAAACATGATAAGTATACTGATCCAAGTCCAGAAAACACAACGAACGAAAGAGAAAAGCAAACAAAAACGTCAGAGGTTGACGACACCACAAAAGTCTACGTTTTCCGTGCTCTGTTTTCTGAAACACCTCTGCCTAGTTTTCCATGTTGCAGATTTTAAGTCTTCATGTGCAAGTTTCGAGATAAAAAAAAAACTACTATTGAGGATATTAACCAAATGCCAGTTTAGTATTTAAAATGTATTGGTTTTATTTTCATCAAAATATAAAGTGTTGCTCGGGGTGTCAGAATTTGCATCTCAAGGGGTAGAGGCATTTATTAAAAATATAATAGAAAAAGCCTCAAAGAAAACAAATAAAATGCATAAAGGAGTACCTGATTCATTATAAGGTTATATTTTTTTTCAAATAAAGTTGAACAGAAGTAGGTTATATTTGATTGGAGGAAATTCGATCAATCAGAATATAGGTTTCTTTTGAATTTGCAATAGATTAACTGCATTCTAAATACAGTGAAGGATTCGTTTTTTACTTTCAAAATTTTAAGTTCGTTGCGTTGGATAAAACACTTGTGTTTTTATAAGGTTCACAGGCCAGGGACTTTCTATATTAGAAAGTCCCTGCACAGGCTTAATAATAAATGACGAATGTACCAAAAAGGCACTCTGATATGATAAAACAATAGAACATTCTGAAAACAAAAGTGCATACACCAAATTAATTGTTTTCACTAGATAATGCAATTTGACTGTCTTCATTGAAGGGTCACAATAAAGAATACGCCGTAACAACTGTTTACATTATATTGGCCATAAAGCTCTTCAACTGTTTTGGTTCTTATAAATTCTTGGCTTTCAAATAATCGGCTTTGAGCATTCCTGATGAAAGTAAATCCAGAAAAAAAGCTTTGGACACATGCAATTATAATAATGTTTGTTTACATTTTTTTGGTGTTTTGTATTTTAAAGCACCATAATTAATTAGTCTGTTTCAACAAATTATGAAATTGGTTTTGACCCTAGCATTTCTTTCACATAGCGTAAAACAGGCCTCCGCATACGTATAACAAAGTTTGTAATGTAATATAATTGTTTGTGTCAATTTACAAATTATGTCAAGGAAAACATACAATATTTTTTTTGTTATTTAAAAATAAATATACTGAGTCAGACGCATTGTTCAAATATCTATTATCCGGGTTACCTGACTAACAATCATTGCTATTTATTTCAACTTTCACCTACTTTGTATCCTTTAATAAGAACGCAATCCGCTATCTTTAAGATACTGAGTGTGGTAGCTGTTGAATAAATTTGTCCCTTTTTGATCGTCTCGTATTTAAAAGTTGACTTGTGTTTGTTAAATTTAAAGACTGACCGGATGAAAAGCAGCTGGACCTTTCTCGTTCGAACTTTATTATTTATCTTGTAATTGGCACATGCGGAAGTTGTTATCTTTTTTAATGCATGTATTTATTAGTCCAATGGTTTCTTTTATATCTACATGAGAATGTATCAACAAATTGAGTTTGGCAATGGTCAATAACTACTCCCCAGCTGTAATATGATTTTTTTGTGTACTATGTACTTCTTAAAAATACTATTTAACTTCAAAGAAATTCTGATTCCCAACTATTCAATAACATTGCGTTAAAAAAAAAAATCTGAATCCAGATTTTCCCCATACCTTATTGTTTTAAATTTTGAAACAAAATAATTTGATTAATAGCGTCAACAAACTAAATAAAAAAGAACGAAAAAAGTTTCCTACTCAGACAAAAATCCATAACCCTCCTTTAAATTGTTAAACTGCAATCAAATATCGCCATGAGTGGGAACATGTTTTTTAATTTTCCTCAAACTATGTAACTATTCAATTTCCCTCAAATATGTATTTAATTTTGAAGTTATTTCCGGCTGAATTTTGATGTAATAACCAGCAACTATTATTGTATCGAGTGTGTGTAATTTCGCTTATTCAATCAGTCAAGATTTTTCACCATTTTAAACTTTGAAATTTTTTTTCACCAACAGTCGTTGTCGTAATCTATGCCAACCGTACGGCATAACATTGTAAAAAAAACAATAATGGGTGTTCTCGGTCGCAATTTGAATCATTCCTATAAATGAAAACGCAGGTCACTTAGTTGTTTGGGAATCATCCGTTCATGATTGTCTAGACTTGCTGCAATTCCCTTTCTTGTACTTTTTTACTAATTCAGGTTGCAGTCTTGTAATTGACTGCTGTATAGGCTTACATACAAAACAGCTGATCTTTGAAAATAAAAAAAAGCTACATAGAAAAACAAATCATGTTCATATCATTTATGTACTAATGTGAAATGGAGATTTAATCGAAAAAAAAGTAAGTCATGCCACGAAGAATAAAAAGTTACGTAACCCTAAGTCAAAACATTTTTTTCTACTCTCTGTTTGCTTTTTTTTACTAGGCCGCACCACTTCCAGTAAACATGATATCCTTCCACTTTCCTGGATTTATATCCCCAAAAAGATGCAAGATTTTTGTTTTAAATCTATATATATGTTTCAATTCATCATAAACCTATAATCAAACAGAAAAAGTTTAGTCCAGAAAAAAAATGGACTATTTTGTTTCCATATATTTGACCTATATCATATGTTTACTGATTACTGCCAACATACTGATTACCTTTTAAGAATCATCTGCAGATGCCAGTTTAAAGGTAATCTTTTAGTTATAGCAGTAAAATTGTTAAAGGAGCAAAATTGAAAGAAAAAAAAAACAGAAAAGAAAGGGACATGTAGCAAGTCTAATAATGATTTCAAGAATCATGTTATATATATAATTAGGAGGGAATGACGAAAAGATTTGAAAAGATTACAGATGCAAAGCCTTATTTGAAAGCAGACGAAGACATATTTTGATATGAATGGTCCATCTCGATGGTTATACACAATTACATTAAAATAACTTATATTTCTTTGCACAAGTTATTTTTTTTTCTCATCAAACTTTGTTAATATATAAAATCGATTTCACCACGATGATGATTACAAATATAATCTAGTTAATATTGATATAACATTATACAATGTATATGTAAATATAAGAAATAGGATTTTTGAACTGATTATGAACCATGTCGTTCCATGCATGTTTACTATATAAATTGTTTGGAATAAACAAGGCTATTTACTTTCAACGGGTCAAGTTTTATTTCATCATTTAAACAAATTTGAGCTTATTTGTTTATGCATTTTGATACTGTATTATTATCATTGGCGACATAGTTATAAAATGTTTCTCATTTTTTTTTCTTTAATTCATTTTTTAATTCCATTTATAAATATTTTCTGTTTGTAAACATTTAAATTACTTGTCCCATATACATACTGCGTCTGAAAAGTTCAAATTTATTAATAAAAGATGTAGGTTTTGTTAATTCAGTACGGCAGGTATAGTTAAGTTAAGTTCAGATGTAATGACAGAAAGAACACGGATGTGTATTGATATGCAAGGACGTCGTTATTATGCTTCATCTAGAAAGTGGTTTGAGTCATTTAGCAGACAGCTTCAAGAAGTAACAGCAAAATTTGATGTCCTCGTACTGAAACTAATGTGTTGGAATTGTGTGATATATCTCTCGACTGTACATGTTTATATGTGAGCTTCACAAATAACTTAATTATTTTTTTGCAGAGACCTCTAAAATAATTCGGTATATTTGGAATATATGCAGAACTCACCTTTTTTTCATTTGCAAATCGTCGCCCGAAACTTAATGATAAGCATAAGCTCACGCTACAATCGGTACTAAGTCCTGATAATGTTTTCTATTAACGGTCAGGGGCATTACTTAAACAAGTAATTTTTTTTAGTTACTTATATAGGTAATTTTTGTTTTAAAAAATTATAAAATAACTCAATAGAGTTATTTTAAATTTCAATAGAAGCATGGACTTAATGTAGTTTTCATGAATTTTTACAGTATTTTATATCATAAAAATGAAGAATTTATTAGATTTAAGAGGAGTATAGAGATTAAGGGTTACTTTAAAAATAACCCCAAAAAATATTACTTGAATAAGTTATTTTATACATCTTTGAAATAATTAGTAATAACACTTATTTAAGGAACCTATGTAATTGTTTTGGGTTACAAATTATAAATTAATTCAAGTCTTAATTAATTCACAAGTTTCTATCTATTTATTTCTGTCTACCTTCAAGGTTTTTGAGGAAAATGATATTTTAATAGTCCCAAGAGACCAATCTTTGACCCAAAAGCGTCGATATGAAAGATAAGTGCGTCAGAAAGGCAATTAGTGTTTCAGAAAGATTAGATTTCATATTTCATGGGAAAAATAACCAGATGATGTGTATTGATATGCAAGGACGTCGTTATTATGCTTCATCCATTATCATAAAGAAGTTATAAATTTGAAAATTTTATGACGAGTGATTTTTTTTTTGGGAAGATTTTTTTTTTTTTTTTTAAATATATTGCATCTTAAAGTATATTGATAAAACATTATACAATAGTATCTCCGCTTAAGTTAAAATCCACTGAAAACTAACCCAATATGTTGTCATCTAGATGTTGAATAGAAAGATTATCAGATTAAAACAGCAACTTTTTCTTAATTTAATTTTGTAGTCGGAGGGAAGTTATCATACAGAGTATGGAAATTCATTCTTAGCGAATTCTTAATTGTAATTATCAGACCAACTGACGTGGCGAAGATAATGTAATTTGTCAGTATCAAGGTTGCCTCTGTCATAAATTCTGGCTACCATCAGATTTCTGATGTTTTACAAGATATTGTACAACCTTACTGCCAGAACTGATAACTATGAAAGATATATAGTATTTATTGTGGGCGAAATAATATAGCTGTTATATCTAACAGTTAGAAAGTACGCATTTCATTTTTTTTTTTAGATGATTATGGTATAGAATCACACCCGCAACGACACGCGAATACAAAAACAACAAATCAACCTTAATTATCTAAACTAGTTAAAGAAAGAAAAAAAAATACAACAAACAAACACACAAACAAAAATGAGAGGAACAAAGACAAAATTAAAGAAGAAGAGTGAGGGAATTCACACACGGTAATAAAGAGACGATCATATTAAGGAATACCAGGCGAGCATGCAGACATATTATTACCCTGTATATTGATTGACATCATGCTGTCTAGCTACATTTATCATTAATCTTTAGTTATGTTCAAGGTACTATTTAAAATGTACTAATCCTTCCAAAAACATTGTGGTATTTCTCATAATGTTAATGTTCATTAATTGATTGATTGTTGTTTGCTTAACGTCCAGTTGCATATACTTCAGGCATGTGCTGGATGAGAAAACATTATGAATAATTATAATAGGTGAGAAAAACTATCTTTGTATCTAAAAAAGAAAATTAACGAAAAACAAATATGTAAACACAGCAACAAACGGCAACCACTGAATAACAGGCTCCTGGCTTGGGACAGGCACATACATACAGAATGTGGCGGGGTTAAACATGTTAGCAGGATCCCAACCCTCCAACCACCTGGTGGACAGTGGTGTAACAGTACAACACGATAATTAACTATGAAAATCAGTTGGTAAAGGCTTGACTCATCAGATGGATACAAATAGAAATACATATAACGAAAACATGTGGACGTGACTGGGTACTGTAGATCAATGAAAGTGCATATGCATATAACAATAATATTTAGTTTGCTTTTAATTTACTGATAAAAAATCAATATTAATACAAAACTTAAAAACAATATTGAATATCGCAGTTAACCCTTTGTAATTAGTTTTTAATTTGATATGTATGTGCTATTAGAATTATAATTGTTATTATAGGTCAACACTTGTGATGATTTATTCTTTACTCGGGTACTCATCAATGTATGCACATGTAAGTCAACGACTTTAGTAAGTAACATAAAAGTGTCCTGTGGTTAAAGCTGGAGTCTTATTGGTCAAAAGTTTAAGCGTCTATCCACTGAACTATTGCATTTTTGCTCGGACCAGTGAAAAATCGGACCTTCAGACCTATTTAACATCAATCGAGCAGACATGTGTAAGGATTGTCACAAAATGAGTGACCGAATAAACTTAAATTGGTTTCATAATTGGAGTTTTATCCTCCAATGTGACTCGAAAAACCTGATTTCTATATCGCTTTATTTCTTATATCAAACTTTAGAAACTGAATTCTATACATTTAGTGAAGGAAAAATAAATGTTTAAGTATATTAAGCAAATCTTGAAAAGAATCCTATTTTTGACACCTTATCATAAAAGTCTACCAAAATACATTGAATGTGCTACTAATTTATTGCCATTGACTATACATGTACTACATGATGTATTTGATTTTTGTATACGCATACCACTGAAATGATTTAGGGTCAAGAATGAGTAAATGGTTTATGTTATGAACTTGTATATGAATTTTTATCATATGTTTAGTAGTAAATACAGTAGTTTTGAATTAGGAGATAACTGTATTGTATTTTAACCTCCGACGGCATCAATTGGGGATTTGATGGTCGCAAATTAAGTTTACTGCCGTCGGAGCTTAAAATACAATATTGTTATCTCCATTGTAATGAAACTGACAGAAAACAACGTTAAAACATGTTTTTAAAATCTGTCATATGCCGTCTGCGCTTGCGCGTACGTCCCATAGCATCAATTGTCACAACTCTACCCTTTATCGCATACACTTTATCACACCTTAACCCTTTATCACACCCCTATTTTTTTTTTTACATAGTCAGTTTTTATTTATGTAAGCTTGAGAAATATTTTTCCTCAAAATAGGTACGGTCATTCGGGCTTGACCCAATTTATTGAATGGCGTCATTGTTTGGTATGTACATGTGACGTCAAGAACGTCAAGTTTTCATATTTTTTGGCACACTAAATGCAACTGTAAAAAATACAAAACGCACAAAAAATACAACAATAAACAAAATATTTTTAAAACAACAGCACGCAAATTGTAAGGTAACCCAGGGGCTTTGGATAAGTACTTGGGCAGTTTTTTTAAGGCTTTTAAAACAAGACAAAAGTAGAACTGATGGTAACCCAGTGAACAGTTCATATAATATAACTCTCCTGTTGAAATATATGATAAAGCGTATAAAACATGGCAAAATCCGTATCACCCTCGACCGATATTATCCCTCGGGCCTAATTAAGGCCCTTGGGCTGATTTTGGTGTCTCTGGATGATACGACATATGATACGGATTTTGCCATGTAATATTCTCTATATATGCTATGTCTATATCTTAAGTGTCTATGTCTGTATCAAATTCAATACAATAAGTGTTTATATGTAAAATTATCTCATTCGAACAGCTAGATTTCAAACTTGATGAATTAATCTGAAATACTGCACCTCTTACAAGTGCATGTAATACAAAATAAAACTGATATAGACGTGGATGTGCACTTATATATCCCAAAATGTCCATGAAAGCTCGTGTTAATATAAAATAATTGACCAATACCTCTAAATCAACGAAAAGTACTTTTAGGAAGTACACCACTAATTCATGTCCCCATTGCTTTCTATGTTAAATTTCTCAATTTTACAGGTACAGCTCTTTTGATTTTAGTTCAAATAAAGTGACTATCAATGCATGTCAAAGCAACACTTTATGCGGTCTTGTACTGAAAAAATAAACATACCTTTAATGGCATATAAGAAAGAACTGGTTCACGGAACCTGTCAAATGTACACTCTTTTTAAAATGTGGTGCATTTTTTATATTATTCAAAATGATCAATTATCAAAAGTCAAACAGTTTTCTACATGGATCACCAGTCATTCAGCTTTCATTTGATACCAAATATACCTAAATATTCTACATATTTTGAAAGCTAAACTCATGCGTAGGAACTATTTTAATATGTTAAATATGTACTACTTTCTGGTATGTGCTTTCTGGCCGGGCCCGAATAAGTGGTTTAACACCTTTATAGAGTTACAAATTGTATTTCTGTTAATGTCATTTGAATCAAGCACTTTTAGTTCTTTTTTTGGCTTGGAAATATCTTAGATAATATGGGAATTTTTTCACTTCATTTTCAAAGCTCATAAATAACAGTAAGCTGTTTTTTGCATGAACCCCCTGAGGGGTTCTTGCTTATATATTGGCGAGTTTTGGATGTGTCTATGGGCCACTCGATATCTCTCGGCCGGAAGTCAGAATAAAATTCTCAGAACGTTTCGAAAGTTTTCGGTCATTTATACAGGTCTTAACAGGTTGTTATCTACGTCTTTGATATGGTCCCTTGATGGCCCTTGACGACGCAATTATATTTGTTTTAAAACGACCACTATACACTGTGTGTATCTGGGTCAATTATAACGTGGTATTGTATGTTGTCTCGATAACATGCGAACTAATTATGTTTGAAGATTTAACCACGGGATACTGAGTGTGTATTTCATCATAGACTTACGGGAGAGAAGATTCTGGTTAAAATATTAATATTAGATCGGAAAACAGAAAGATAATATTCTTATCAAAAGTATTTAATTCAATCGGAATCAAAGAAATATATACAAGCTATATAATCATGTATGATTGAAATCAGAATATTTTCAGAGTTGCAATTAAGAAATAATTTTTTTATATTACAAGATACTCTGTTTTTGGTATTTTTAAATATTCTTTGTAAAGGAAACATAAAAATTAAATCCAAATAAAGTCTTGCATCCTACAAAAAAAAATGTTTATAAACAATAATGATTATATTTCTACGTTAATTATTTCATACCATTTTAGTATCGGCAATGGACATTTGAGCGCATTGACAGGACATTTGAGCGAAAAAAAAAGGACGTTTGAGCGCCAAAGTATAGGACATTTGAGCGCCTAAATTTTAGGACATTTGAGCGAAAATAAGAATAAGCGTAGGACATTTGAGCGAAAACAAGTCTTGGATAGAGAATTGTCTTATTGGCAATCATACCACATTTTCTTACGAATATAGTTCATTAAATGAGGAGTTTACCAACAAAAAGATTAAAACATATTTTAATTGTAAAAAACAAAGCACTAAAAACAAAGCACAGTCATAAAACAGGAGTTTACCAACAAAAAGATTAAAACATCTTTTAATTGTAAACAAAGCACTAAAAACAAAGCACTGTCATAAAACATAAAACTCGGCAACGGCATTATTTACAAGTCTGTTCGGGCTTGGAACTTATATCCCAGGCTTCTGACATAAAAATCCCTCGTAATTTCCTGCTGGCAGTATTTCGAATGCAAATCCCGGAGATTCTGTTCCTTCTCCTTTTCTGTTCGGCTCTGCGGTGCATCAATGTTCAAACTCCGAATTTTTATGTAAGTCACACATTGCAATTTGATAATAGTGTCAAGGAAAGTATAAATTGATGGATGACTGTGATAGAACTGCTCGTTATAATGGGCATGAAATGATTCGGGCCCATTGTTAGTACGTTTTAACGAGGATGGAACTTCGGCCCAGAGATGAGGGGGAAATAACGATTCATCTGTTATATAAGTATCAGTCAGGTAATCTGCAAATTCTATACAAAATCTTAATTCGTGTAAAATTATCAGGGAAAATTTCGCTCAAATGTCCTGTCTGAAAACTCAGGTAAGGTTAATATCCCGGCGCTCAAATGTCCTATGAAGTCGGCGCTCAAATGACCCTATGTGCTTTTTTCTTTTTCGCTCAAATGTCCTATGCCCTTTAGTATTTAGGTTTTATGAGTAATTATTATTTTTTTGCATAAACCCCCTGAGGGGTTCATACTTATATATTGGCGAGTTTTGGATGTGTCTATGTGCCACTCGATATCTCTCGGCCGGAAGTCAGAATTAAATTATCGGAACGTCTCGAAAGTTTTCGGTCATTTATACAGGTCTTAACAGGTTGTTATCTACGTCTTTGATATGGTCCCTTGATTGCCCTTGACGACGCAATTATATTTGTTTTAAAACGACCACTGTACACTGTGTGTATCTGGGTCAATTATAACGTGGTATTGTCTGTTGTCTCGATAACATGTAAACTAATTATGTTTGACCACGGAATACTGTGTATTTCATCATAGACTTACGGGAGAGAACATTCCGGTTAAAATATTAATATTAGAACGGAAAACAGAAAGATAATATTTTTATCAAAAGTATTTAATTAAATCGGAATCAAAGAAATATATACAAAATATAACTGTATTTGTGTTTCTGAAGAAACTAACAATGATTGAAATTAGAATTTTTTCAGAGTTGCAATTAAGAAATAAGTTTTTTATATGACAAGATACTCTGACTGTTTTTGGTATTTTTAAATATTCATTTGTAAAGGAAGCATAAAAATTAAATCTAAATAAATTCTTGCATCCTACAAAAAAAATTGTTTATAAACAATAATCATTATACATTTACGTTAATTATTTCATACCATTTAGTATTTAGGTTTTATGAGTAATTATTATTTATTTTTTTGTATTTGAATAAATATCCATAAAACAGAAAGTAAGATAAATTTATTAAATATTAAAATCTTAAACGGTCGTGAATAAAAATACTTGTTTGTTTTCAATTCTTAAAGCATGATTTTAAATCCTTGCAGCTCACAACAACCGTAAAAATAATTTACCATAATCACAACAAACTTTAATTACAACCATAATGTTGATTATTTTATACTGTTTTAGTATGGATTAAGAAGTCTTTGCTCATATTTTGTATAGTAATATATTCACATAGTGGAATGTTAGAATTTAAAAATAGATTCATCCGATAAATAAACTGTCCATCCGTATAAAATACTTGACGTTCGTGTTTATTGATATTATATATATATATTCAATAGAATTTGAAAAAAAAAATACTAACAGGAACGTTACTTTATTATAAAAGTTTTGTTTGTTTTAATAGTTTAACCTTATAGCATCTACATAGTTGTACTATGGTACGGTTTTGAAAATTGTATTCATTGTGTTGACCAACTACTAGTATCCTTCACGTCTTGATTCATTCACATTATAGATCACATTTCAAAAGCACACTATCGGTTTGCGTTCTTAAAAATTCCGGATAAAATGTCAATTAATCCGGAGTCAAAACATTTAATGTAGGCCGTTTGACTTTCTAATTCAATTATTAGATTAAGATATGTGATGACGCAAATGCGTATTCTTTTCCTGAGTATCAGTGAGATGCTTTCTATTTACTATTTCGTTCGCTAAAATACTACTTGCATGCATTACTATTAAATTCACTCGTGAAAGCTTATTTTCGATTTTGTTAAATTCAGGACACGGCAGAAAGAGCTTTACATGTGACTTTCAAGCACGGTCATCATTACTAACGGTATACTGACCCCGAGTTGTTTCTCTTTTAATTCTTTTTTGAGTCACTGTCCTATTATAAACTTTGACCTTTTTCGAAAAGCTAAGGATTGTCTACCCAAGGAATAGGATTCCTTAACTTTGTAATTGTATTTAGCCTTTTTAACTTTTTTCATTCGAGCGTCACTGATGCTTTTTTGTAGACTTAACTCGTGTCTGGCGTACATCATTTTAATTATGGTATCTTTTTATATATACATACCTTTTTATATAAATTGGTTATTTTGATAGTGTGTACAGGTATTCATAAACTTCTGAATTCAGAAATTCTTCGGCAAAACTAGGTTTCCCTGTAGAATGTTTGAATTGATTTAAGTAAGATCAGGAAATCCTTAAAATTTGAGATGTTTTATGAGACCAATAAGTCTTTTCATAAGAGGTCCCAATCAATTGCATGCCACAGGTTTCACGACATACAACATCTACCATGAGTAAAGACAGCTTCAAATACGAGTTGAGAATATAAAGGCATTCATGTAGGAAACAAAATATAAAGATATGATAGATAAAATAAATGCATCCAGAATTCCAGATTATAAAGCAAACTGAGTGCATAAATTTATATTGCGATAGGTTTGTGCAATTTGCATAAGTCATCCGGTTAGTAGAAATTAGGATTTGCCAAAGGGTTATAATCGGAAAAATTAAATCCCACGTAATAAATAAAATAGTCGAGCTTTAAAATAACTTTTCAAATAGAAGCTGTAAATATAAACTTTCAACTGGCTTCTTCTATTCACAGTCAATTATTTCAATTCATAAGCAAACACAAATTCAGCAACAATCTTTTGGTGACCCGGCAGTCAGCGGTCTTAGGTTCATGTATTGCTTTTCTTTTTTTTAAAGAAAGCAACTTGTTTAAAGGGTGATTAATTAGAACACATGTAGTCATGCATTTTCTAAAAATAAATAACAGAAACCCATAATTGTTATATTGAAGCAATTTTTCAAGGCTTAAAATACACCGCCGAATTCGATTGTAGCTATAAAAGCGATGTAACTCTAAAAAAATACGCTTGTTCCTGCATTGAGAATGAAATCGTATAAATTAACCGAGTGGCTATTTGTCCGGCCATTGTAATGCGCGTGTCATTATGTGCGTTCGGAAGTGCGTGTAGAAATATTATCTTCTGTAGAACAAGAGGGTCGCGTGTAATCCGATCACTGTTTTTCAATTTTAAGATCATGGCTGAAAACGGCGATATCAATATTAAGTTTGTGATAAATTTTGCAGTTTTTGGAATTTTACAATGGAATACGATAGAATGAACCGTAAAGAATGATACAATACTCGCTATATACAGTAGTATAAATGTTGGAAAAGATTTTCAAAGCAAGAGTAGTTGAGAAAGGCCTTTACAATGGCATGTCTGATTAAATTTAACTATAATATTTCGAAAATGAATCTTGCAATTAGACCTCGAAATTGGATATAGTGGGGTGGGGGTGGGGGACGAGGTTACCAAAAGTGGGGATGTTAGGTATAGAATTATAAAAAGTGGGGTAATGAAAAATGGGGGACAACAAAGGTGGGATCTGGAAAAAAAGAAAAGAGGAATTTATGAAAAGGAGAACACCGTGTCACCTGACCCCCTCACGTAAAATTAAATAAAATCCCACCTTGAATTTCTGAATAAGATTTTAACAGTGTTGTTTCCCTTTTTTTTGGAGGGGGGGGGGGGGGGATTATAGAAAAATCTCCAACCTCTCACTCAAAATATGGATAACTTTATGTCGAGGTGTCTATAATTCTCTTTGACAGCTACAGACGACTTGTTTCAGCTAGACAAATCCTTTATGTTATAGTTATTGACCAAGCAAGTCGGTATATGTCATTTATTCTGCACAGCACGAGATGACCCAATAACCCGAACGACTTAGGAGTCATCTGGTGCTGTACAGATTAAATTACTGTAACATTTGCCGATTTGATTGGCCAATAACTGTTTTAACACATGACGCAATCAATTTTATACGTGAACGTTTTAGAAATGTGGACGTTATTCCGCAATCCACGGATCCTAGGAAAGTTTTTTGTAGGGTAAAAAAAGGGGGAAATACGACTTTGGTAAGTTTTAAATTAATATTTTTTTTTATATTTAGACTCATTCTAAAATTGCGATTTAATGGTATATGTTATAGTTATTGACCAAGCATGTCGGTTAAAAGCTCATTAGAGCTTATGTTTGTCTATGTTTTATATACCATGCCGACTCTAAATAAAGCTTATTTATTAGAATGAAATTCATAACAGTGTAGCTGTGGCCATTGATTGACGTTCTATAGTCGCCCAATGACTGGGTCAAATTAGGTGAACGTTTGTCTATAAAGTTCATTTCTCACGACGTAATTATGATAGAGATTTAAACTGAGGGGTCACCAAAGGTTCTCAACGCCTACATAAATGATTCGAAAAACTAATATTAGTCTAGAATTTTAGTTTATTGACGTACCTTTTGTCTGATTTAAAAAAAAATATGCTTTAAATTGTAAAAATATTCGAACTAGCTCTCGCCGCGACATAGCCCTTTTGGGCTAATGTGGCGTAAAGCAACCAACAATCAATCAATCAATCGAAAAACAAATGCAGGAATAACCTTTACGTTTTGATTTATATTGAATACTTCTTTACTTGTGTTTTTGTTATGTTTTGATAATCATTTTTTATGATATCGCAAGTACTTTCAGAAAAAAAAAATGATCATCAACTGGCTTTAAAAGTTAATGCATGTGTTGATAATTATATTGTTTTTGGACGTCAAAGCGATTTATCAATTGTTGTTGTCGAATTATGTAATATCTTTGGAACTTTTATCTGGTCGAAAATTTTATTTTAGAACAATTGGGTGCTAAATCGTTATGTTAAGAAGTGATTTGGTCCAGTTAAAAAAAAGTCAATAATTAGTACGTCTGAAGCTGTCAAACTGAATTTTAGATATAGGAAGATACGATATGAGTGACAATGAGACAACTCTCCATTCAAATAACAATTTATAAAACCATTATTGGTCAAGGTACGACCTACAACACGGAGCTTTGGCTCACATCGAACAACAAGCTATAAAGGGCCCCCAAAAATACTAGTGTAAAACCAATCACACGGGAAAAACAACGGTCTAATCTATATAAAAAAACGAGATCCACTTAACACAGAATTGTCAATATTTTGAGTTAGAGTTGGTAAAAATCTATAATTTTGATTAAATTTGTTCCATTAGTAGTTCACTTCATTGTTAAAATCTTTTTGAGATAGAGCAGGTGCGATTTTTAGATTTTAATTTATTGTCTGAAATAAATACACTACGAAATTACTATGTTCTCGGGCCACATGCAAGTTATTGGACAGTTAAAAAGCTATTTGGTTCATGTCTTGTGAAATTTTCATTTACGTTATTGTTAAATATACTAGTATGCATTATGTATAATATGGTGTATATAGATAACTTGAACTTTTCTTCTCACTACTATACTTGTAAAAATCCTTGGCAAAAGAAACGTTTTCAACTTAATTTTTTTTTAAATCGACCCAATTTACATAGTTATGAACGACTTCGTACATTGACCGCAAATAAAATATGTATATGATATACTCTGCACTGTAGTTCGCATATTCATTTTTTCTTTTGTTGATGGATTTGTCGTCTTTCTGTGAGGGATTATTTATTATTGACTCTTTCAGCTTACTAATAAATAATCTAAAACCAAGTCTTGCATTATATAAATATCCACAACAAACCTTGATTTCCCCTTTTTTAACATACGTTTCAGCCATACATAAGGACTTAAATTCGCAAGGTCTTTCATTATAGTGAGTTGACCCAAGTAATATTGCGGACCATTTGTCCATGCGGTGTCCGTGTTTTTTTGTTGTTGTTTTTTTCTCGTTCTGTTATCATCCATTCAACTTTCGAATTTGGCATGTCAAGACTTTTTGAAGCTTTCATGCTATATAGTGTGTGTTTTTCTTATTTTTGAAGGTAATACGGTAACCTATAGTTGTTAACGTCTGTGGGTCTCTGTAAAGGATTTGTCTGATTGCCTATCACATCACATATTCTTATTTTTATATGCAGTTATGTCTATAATAAAATTGAGAACTGAAACGGGGAATATGTCAAAGCGACAACAACCAAACAAAAGAACAGAAAACAGTGATGGTCGGTAGCTCATCGATCTAGTATTAATATTTGAGAGAAAATGACAATTGTCAGGGGCGTAGCTAGAAAGAAACGATGTGCAAGCAAATATACCGCCGAGCGGAGCGAAGCGAAAAAATTTTGGGACCATTTTATGCAGAAAAAGGTGGGTTTTTTTCGGTTTTCGGTCATAGGACAGTTTAAAGAGGAGCTATATATGTAGATAGGACTTATAAAATATTTATGAATGTAAAACTATTAATAAATCTTCTGAATAGAGTAATACATAAACATCACATATTTGTGATACAGAATTTACTCAAAATTGTCCAAAATCTGCTCTTCGGGTCTAGACAGAACTCTATTACTTTAATTGACAATATTCAGACTGAAATCCCGATGAATATGCAGTAATGCTAGTAACTGTCGTTGTACATTGTTGATTGTACATTTGTTTTCAACACACTTAGTACACTGATAGATCTCCATGATAGCACCAGCGTACGTGTTCGGCATATAGCATGTATAGCGACCTCCCAATTGATCTCGTCAAAATTACATGCCAGGTCAGTTTCGTATGTCTCAGACAATGTTAAGATTTATTCGTTTTTTTTATATTTCTTACAACATGATGAAGCAGATACAGCGCAAAGAAGCTATTTTCTGATAATACTAGACGCGACTCCACTCTCCAGTTCCCTTATCATATGGTCTATGAACGCAAAAAATAATGAGACTTTCCAATATTGTGTTCGTGATTGCAGGGTGATTGGCTCTGGTAGTCTGTCGACCACATCGCCTCGGCATATTTTCAACGATATCGAAGGGTTCTGATAATTATAATGTCGATTGGTACATCTCATTCCAAACTGATGAACCGTACACTGGAAAATGTGCTCCAAAAACTGCATGTCTTAGACTGAGTATTACAAATTCAAATCTTGTAAAAGATACAAGTTACTGTCCAATTTTGTCATAATCTCCAATAAAACTTTTTTTTTTAAACCAAATGCCGTTATTTAATGATATTTCATCAATTAAAAAAGCGACACCATAGGTGTTTCCTTTAACATTTAATCTATAATTTTTTTTTAACCATTTTTTTTTTGCATGCCGAATCGATGTGCACGCAACTGCGTGTTAGCGTATAGGGAGCTACGCGACTGATTGTGACCTGAACTTGTTTAATTTAAGCCTTTACCACAATAGGTAATAGAGCAGCAAATAAAGCACAAAATTCAATATCCATTTGTAAAGAATAACTTTTGTACATATTTTGAAGCAAATACAATCTTATCATCAGTTTAAAAGGTTCTTGCATTTCTTTACCACCTTACTTCAATCGAATTTTTCCATAATTTTGAAATTCTTAAAAGTTTTAATTCTATGTATCGAAATGAGTAACAAGTGATTATTTAAATCCCCACTGGAAGGCCTCTGATAGACCGAGTGAGCATTAAAAGTTATCCCACGATGACGCGGTGTGTCAGTGTAAGATCACCCCGATGGTCGGAGGCCAGAGGGTGATCTAACACTGACACACCAAGTCCGAGTGGGATAACTATTTTACATCCCAGCTGTTTTAGATTAGACGAAAAACCATTTACAATTCATAAAATCTAGTTTAGAACGGCACACAACTATTATAATATACTTTATACATTACTATAGAACAGAACAGAACAGAACATATTTTATTTCCAATTAAGGGCACACAAGGGGCATACAGAGCATACATGAATAAGGAAAAAGAATATTAATTTGATATATATATATAGATACAAACATTTTTTACATAAAGTAACAATACAATTACTAACTCATATTCACTTTAATAAATTTACCAACAGCATTAAGGACCTGATTGTCTTCACAGTTTAATAAATAAATAAATTTATGCTGATTATCAAGTATAGAAAAATTTGGAATTCTTTGGCAAACAAAGTCAAAGAGAGCATCTCTATCTGATTTAAAAATTTTCACAGTTAGTTAAAAAATGGATTTCATCTTCAACACAGCCAGAGGAGCATTTTTTGCAAATTCTTTCATTTCGTGGAATATTTGAAAAACGTCCAACTTCAATTTGAAGCTTATGAGCAGAAATACGTAATTTGCATATAGATCTTCTTAAATCAAAGTCCTTAATTAAAGAAAGATAATTTTCATAACCAAAATTCTGCTTAAATTTCACATAATTAAACAGTTTTCCATCAGAAGCTTTATTTTGGCTAGCATACCAATTGCTAATATATTTAGTGTGAATTAATTTGCTAGATATGTTCAAAAATTTATATTGTCCGAAATGTTTTACTTCATGTTTAATTTCAAAAACTTCTAATAGTTTCTTAGCAAATGAGAACCAAGAAGTTATGTTAGATTTGTGAAGCTCTTGGCTGCATTTATACTATATGATTTATACCCTTTTTGACCCCGAACACAATGAGTAGATATCAAACAATGTCAACTCACCCCACTGGCCAATCGGCCCAACCTATATCGCCACTTTATGAAAAAAATCGACCCACTCTTGTTTACTGACTCGCCCCACTTTTGAAAAAGTGTAAAATCAAACTGAAAAATCACTGACAACTCACTTATTAACGAAAAGGGTTTAAATCCCACTGAATAAAGGTCTGTAAACTCGCCCCACTTATAAAAATATCTTGCTTCCTTTAAGTATGTTAAATTACTAATAGTTCATATCCAGTCGTCCTGGTGTAGTGGTTGTGTCGTGGCTTCATATGCTAAAGGTGTTGAGTTCGACTCCCAGTATATACACTGGATTTTTTTCTACGTGAATTTTGATAGATAGTCTTTTCCGTATAATTGTATATTTAATTAAGTTTTATAGTGGATTTGACATTCCCGCCAAAATGTTACAGAACAAAGGAAAGCATGCATAACAAAGAAACTCAAACTGGGGTGATCTGGTAGGGGTGATCCGGCTCAGATCACCCCTGTTAGAACAAAGGAGCTGGGATGTAATAAAGTCATCGCCAATGACAAACAAGTTATAGGTGATTTTTTTCAGTTCAATTACTAACAAACGTACTTCCGTCGACCACACTGTTATGAATTTCATTCTATTATTATTATTTATATTTATTATTGGATATAATCTGCACAGCTCGGGTGACCCTGATTAACCCGAACGACGTAGGATTTCGGGTTAAAGTGTCACACGAGCGTGCAGATTACATAATAATAATAATAATAATTTATTTTATTAAAGTGTCACATACTTGTCTACAGATTTTTTATACAGATTATATAATATACATTGCACAATAATAAAATAAGACAAATACCCAGCCTAGAAAGGCTTATGAGACACTATATATACAAATATATATCTATTTAACAAATACAAATTGAAAAAACATAATAAAATGTTAAAAATGTTTAGAATTATCCGGATATTTCACATCATAAAAAACAAAAAACAAAATAAAATAAGTAATAAAAAAAACAAAAAAAAACAAAACAAAAAAAACAACATATCTTTTAAAAATAGAAATGACAAAATTAAGTATGACGTAAAAAAATAAATGGTATGTGATAAAAAGAATATATTTTAAAGAGGTTATATAAACAGATTGCGAAGAATAAAATGAAGTTTTACATCGAATATACCGATTTGATTGGACAATAACTGTTTTAACACATGACGCCATCAATTTACGTGAACGTTTTAGCAATATGCAAACGATGATCCGCAATCCACGACTACTAAGTATAGTTTCTTGTAGAGTAAAGAAAGAAGGAAATGAGCCTTCTGTTAAATTTATTCGATTTTTTGTCTTGCAATCAGTGACGATATACTTTGACATATTCTACTTTCAAATCGGTTTTATGGAGTAAAGATTAATTGCTTTTCTTTCCTTAATGATATGCTTAGAGAAACGAGGAAGATTTTAGTACATACATTTAAAATGTTAGATAAACAGAAACAGCGATTCGCTATCCAATCTTTAAACCCCTCCCCCTCCCCCGACCCCAAATTTAAATTCGATACCCAAATTTAAATTCGATACCCAAATAGTCCCTTTATAGGAATAAATATGCCAAAAATCGTAATGAAATTCATTGTCTAAAACTTATTCAAATCAGATTTCATTTATTTGAATATTCTTAAATACATGCTTTCTTTTTGGCAGAAACTACACAAAATCGTTATTATCTGTTCTAACTTTGAAACAATGATTTAAGATTTACACTGTGTACATTAAATAAAATAAAATAATTCATTTCCCAGTTTAGAAAGTGTTTTGGTTTCTTTGGGGGGGGGGGGGGGGGGGGGGGCGAATAGGCTGTTCATCCTTGTTTTGGAGAACGAAACGTTTTTAGTCTCGCTACCATCGTTGATATTTTTTGATTTTATAGAATACATGTCACGCCCCTTTCAGAATCCAGGAAACGCCCCTAAAGGTAAAACATAGATTTGAACTGTGCAGTATATCTGAGGTAGTTAATGCACACCTTAGCTGTTCATTATTCAGATTATAGCACAGTAAGAACAAAGAGGTTTTACCCATGTCATGTGTTAATTTAACTTAAAATGCATGAATCAAACACGACCGAATTGTTTAACATGTAATTTCTTCTCTGTTATTATTAACACATGGCAAGAGTAAAATCTCTTTGTTCTTACTCTGCTATAATCTTGATAATGCACAGCAAAGGTGTGCATTAACTACATCAGATATACTGCACAGTTCAAATCTATTTTTACCTTTAGGGGCGGTTCCTGGATTTTGAAAGGGGCGTTATTCTATCAAATTAAAAAAATATATTACCGAGTGTAGCGAACCTAAAGACAATGTTAAAGATTTTAAGCTTAAACACCGTACTTTGTCCAATCCAAGGGTAAACGACCCGTTTGCCCCAACTCCCGAATCCGCCATCTGCCTTGAAATTACGACAAAGTTGAACTTCGTACAATTATCGTAGTTTCAAAATAGGTAAAAAGATAGGTTTCTCATTCCTTTATTTTTTTTTATCTAAGCTGGGACATAAACGGGTTGCGGGGAGTAAAAGGTTTTGAAAGAGAAACGTATTTTCTGTTTATTTAACATTTTAAATTTAGGTAATTCTTGCTCAGAACTGGTAAGGGAAAATTCAGACTATTGGGCTAAGTAAATAGCATAAAGACAAATAAAGTGACACTGGTAAATGGCTATCGCATTTTTTTTGGCTACCATTCCTTCCCCAGATGAAATCGAGGACTGCTTCACGTTTGTAAGAGGACAACTGACAGTCAAGAATCGTTTCATTCGCATTACAATAAACAGTTCTATTCGCATTACCCTAACTTATAATTTTACGGGTGTCATCAAGAAAATACAAGCCGTTACTTATGTCAAAATGAGAATTCTTGAAATGCCCGCCTCTGTACGCAACAACTATAGAAGTGATGAAATTTTACAGACGGAATACAGATGTGTGGTATATAAATACTAGTACTCGACGAGAACAGCTAGGTTTATAATGATAAATAAGAAATACATTTCACCTGTAATCTACCTGTACACAATCGGCGCAAATGAAAGAAAATATCGGCGCAAGTGAAAGAAAAAATCGGCGCAAATGAAATGCAGATTGGCGCAAATGCAAAACGCCGAATACAACATCTTCCTCGGTTCTTTTAAGCATATCATTGAGGGAAAGAAATTCAAAAGCAATTAATCTTATTTAAACTCAACAACCCTTGCAGGTATGTTTTTTTTTTCATACACCGATTTGAAAGTACACAATTTTTATTAAAGTCTTAATCGTCACCAATTAAATAAAAATTGGGAATAAATTAACGGAAACGATTAAAAAACATATACCATTAAATCGCTATTTTAGTATGAGTCTAAATATATAAAAAAATTAATTTAAAACTTACCAAAGTCGTATTTCCCCCTTTCTTTACCCTACAAGAAACTTTCCTAGGACCCGTGGATTGCAGAATAACGTCCACATTTCTAAAACGTTCACGTATTACTAAATTGATTGCGTCATGTGTTAAAACAGTTATTGGCCAACCAAATCGGTATATGTAATTTAATCTGCACAGCACGAGATGACCCAATAACCCGAACTCCTATGTCGTTCGGGTTATTGGGTCATCTCGTGCTGTGCAGATTAAATGACATATACCGACTTGTTTGGTCAATAACTAAAATGAAAATATATATGATTTTTTTCTAATTATTCATTATCCACATTAGTCTACATACTAGTATAAAGAAAACTGCAATTTCAATTACCAGTAACAATATTCCATGGGCCCTAACAATAACACGACAATATCACGAATAAAGATTACAAACATTTGCTACCCCCTGGTGCTGCTGAAGATAATATTACACGCACACACTAATAGTGACATGCGCATTGTATTTGCCGGACAAATAGCAACTGCCAAAAATTAAAGAAAGAAACGTTCGCCATGCAGTATCCATTTAAGCATGGCATTCCAACATTACATGTAAAACAACATATTTGACATATCACTATCTTACACTGAAATAAGATAGAATTCGAGGGAAGAAAGATTGTTCTTTCTAAAAACTAAGAATTCAAGACTATATACAAAAAATATACATTAAACGTTACAATATAAAGCTTTGATTCGTTTAACTCAACTACCCCAAAAAATATAAACGATATAGTGGTTTCAAAATTACTGAATGGATATTTTTTTCAAAGAAAAAAAAAATCACCTTTTGTATAGAACGCATGTAAAATCTGTGGAAGACTCCGTTCTGAAACTTAGTCCAGTCAGTGCAGTGCTTGGTCTTAGTAATTTTGAAACAAGTCGGAAGTCAGCTTTTCGTAGTCTTTTTGTATGGGCATTCTATATAAAAATTTACATTTGAAGTCTTTTCGTTATGTTTTAAAATCAAATATAAAAAGTTGAATTACTATATTCACAAATTTTAGTTAATTCAAGTTCATAAACCTTGTTGGTCTTCCAAATTTTACAAACGATTTGTACTAAAATCATATTTTTTGTCAAAATTATACATGACAACAGGATCGAACATAAGTGACACAAGTTAAAAGGGATCAGTGACACGACCCATGCATCTCCTGAAACAGATTAAAGTTATTTTTTTTAGATAAGCAGAATGAAACCCGTATATACATGTAGAACAGAATGATCATTAATTTTAATTTAATTAACTTTTTTTTCATATTTTGATACTTAGTTATCTAAATGAATTGCTTGGTATAACTTTAGTAGAGAAATTCATTTGTACCCAAAATTCTGTAATGAAGCAACTGTTATTTTGAATTTGATATTTTGGTTAATGAAAGTAATATATGATAGGAAAAATAGTATATAATGATTTAATCATATCTAATATTCTTAAAGTTCTTAAACAGGCTCAAACAGATATAGATATAGGAAGATGTGATACGAGTACCAATGAGACAACTCTCCATACAAGTAACAAGTTATAAAAGTAAACCATTATAGGTCAAGGTACGACCTTCAACACGGAGTCTTGGCTCAAACCGAACAAAAAGCTATAAAGGGCCCCCGAAATTAGTAGTGTAAAATTAAAATATAAAATTACACTACAGAATTAAAAATATCTGGCGTGTAAAAAACACACTTTTAAATCAAAGTCAATTAAAGTTCTTACAAATTCTCACGCATTTCATTGTCAATGGTGTACTGTCAGTTTAAAGATAGCTGCAACCTTCCGTTAAATACGAAGTTTCAGAAATTCCTTGTATTTTGCCATACAAATGATATTAGCATACATTGTACATTATGATTCAATTGACCCAAAGAAGAGTGATACTTTTTGATAGATGATTAGTGGGCACAGGACGTTTGCGCTTTTTTACCTGTAAAACGATAGGACATTTGCGCTTCAAATACTATGGACATTTGCGCTTTTAATTTTGATTCACCTGTATTAAATTGATCGGACATTTGCGCTTTTTACCTATAGTCGACTACCTGTAATCTTAATGAGAAGTTATCATTACGTAAATAAATTTAACTTATATTTGTCATTAGTGAGTTCACATTTACACAGTCTTGATCATGGATTTTAAAGTTATAGAGACTTGACCGGGTTATGGTTGTTGTCAGAAATGTATTTCAATCAGCTCTCTTGAAGTGCTGCCGTTTCAATCTGTCCTTAGCCTGGTGGAGAAAAATTCAAGCACTAGGACTCTCTAAAGAATAGAGACAAACGTTCACCTAATCTGTCCCAGTCAATTGGATAATTTAGGTCGTCAATCAATGGCCAGGACCACACTGTTTTTAATATGATTCTACAAGGAATGTACAACTCAAGTGGGAAGGAGAAACTCGATCATTTATTTGAGATGTGGGCTAAGTACCATTCAGGACAGATAACAAGAGCAAAATTTGTTCACTCATTGGGCTTCAAATATCAAGCTAAAACTGATCTGTAATTGTGATGACAGTACTTGATTTTATTTCTTAAGAATGTTTACGTTTAGCTGTACATAAACTTTTAAACACATATCAACAATGTGCCATGAAATGAATTTTAAACTGTTACAGCCCGGATAAAAGAGGAGGGAAGTCATAGATATATAAAAAAAAAGAAGCGCAAATGTCCTATGTAAAAAGCGCAAATGTCCATTTTTAAAAAGCGCAAATGTCCTATGTTTTGAAGCGCAAGTGTCCACAAAAAAAAGCGCAAATGTCCTATGAAAAAGCGCAAACGTCCCGTGCCGTGATTAGTATAGTTGAGTACAAACAATCACCAAAATTAGTGCAGAACAAACAAGAATTAAACAAGTGTGTAAAAACTCGCATGTTTTGGCAATTGTCATACTTAGCAATTTATCTATTTATTACCCGGAGGTATAAGCTAAGTATGTCAGTGTAAAAGACTTATAAATAAATATGCACACACATCGGAATGACACTTATTACACATCGATTGGTACCGTTTTTATGATTTATTTCAGTCAAAAATAATCTAAGAAAAAAGAACTCAAAAACAAGATAGTCTTCAATATTCGATATCAAATAGTACAGATATTTAATACTTATAATTGCGAGAGAAGTTGAACATTGATATATTTTTATAACCTTTTTACAATATTACTGAGCTTTGTCTAATATATCTATATATCATGACCATTTTCTTCCTTAATACCATTGTTTACTACTTCGTGCACATGACAAACTAAAAATGTTATAATTGATATACAAGATTATTTAAATGAATAGATTGGCAAATGCTACTCAAAAGAACCTGCTGTGAATTCATAGCTTTCATAACAGATATTTTTTTTATAATTAAATTATTTCTATGCTGTATTTGCAGTAAATTACAAAGTTCAAATACGTGAATTTTATTCTGTTCAAGTACAAAATATAAAAAAAGTGTTCGTGAGTCGACTGCAGATTTGCAATTCAAAAGAAAACGAAAGTCGTCACCTAATTCTTGACATTGACATGCATTACAGTCCCATCCACCAGTTTCAATCGTCAATTTGTGATTTCTAGTTCTTCATTTACACAATATGATCCAATCTCTGTCTGGTAATATTTCGAAATTATTTTTCGAACCTTGATGTTTTATTAAATATTTTGTATGATATAAGTAAGCCGTGAACCATTGTATGTAGAACGAGTCAGATATTTTCAAAAATAAAATTTCGAAAAATTTTAAAAGGTTTTATTAATTAACCGCAAACATCAAGCAGCAAATATTAGAGAACATGCACGAAATTAGAAACATTTTTATTTTTTATTTCTTGCAAACTGATTAAAATAAAATGTCGCGTGTATGTAATACAAATTCGAAATATTATCCTTTTAAAAACAACTTGGAAAAGTTATTAAGAAATCAAGTTAGATAAAGACACTACAATGAAGCTTAATTTTTGCTTATGATGTTTTTTGCCTGCAGAATTTAAAATAGTGCATCTTTGAAAAATTTAATCTAGTTCAATTGATTTATGAAAATAAATTATCTGCATGTGATATCATCATACAACGCTTGTGTTTTCTATTCTCAAAGACATTTATTCGCAATAGCACAAATCCCACTGCAAAAATATAATAAATTCCTATAATAACAACACACGAGCAAGCAGATAAATAGTTGAAATTCTTTCATTAATAATTTCACAAGTAAAACAAAAAACGCGAGTCATAAATATATATAGAAATACACAGCGAAAGTTAATTATTTGCTGTATATTTTCTACCGTTGACTCAAGCAACGCTATGTTATCGTTGTGTCTCAAGTTACCCTTCACTAAGCGAACCAAAGTATTTATCAGATGATGGGCGCGTGTTGTCTGTCTATAAAAGGATAGAAGTAGGCGAAGGGCGGTTGGTGAAAACGAGAAATTTGATAATATTTTCACGTTAGTTCGCCTGTTGTACGGAGTAGGAAGGAAGGGTTTCAATCTTTAGAGTAAGTATACTTTACCTTTTTATAAATATTATGTATCTACTTAATGAAAGTTTTACCACTTTTCACTGTAGTTCTTTATTTACCAATTTGTTCCGTAGATTTGCTACAAATTCAGGAAGTTAAAACCAGGAAAGAGGAAGTGAGATTTTACCAGCTTAGCGGAACGTTTCTCATGCTTTAGTTAAATCACTTTTACATGTAGCCTTATGAACGGTTAGCAAGAAAGACAAGATAGGAAAAACAACACTTAATTGCTGCATTGTTTATCAAAAGCGAAAACTTAAGCCAATAACAGAACTATTTGGTAAATCACGTAACGTAATAGTAGCACACACTGAGTTCTTTGTTTGATACCTTTTTGCATAAGTAAATATTTGAAATAATCGCGTATGAGACAGCTACCCAAACAACAGAGATCATAATATATATTTGTTTGACTGCTCTTCATTCGTAACAAGTATACAATTCTTCGTAGAGCATCAAATCATGGTTCCTTTTGTTTGTTATCACGATTCACTTCCTGGTGCCTTTGTGCCAATATCAATATTAATTTTATTGCATAAAATAAGAAGATGAAGTATGATTGCCAATGAGACATCTCTTCACCAGGACCATAATGACACAAGTTAGTTGACTATAGGTCACCAGGTTTACCTGTAGATATTTGTACGTTTTTAGTTTTAGATTCAATATATTTGTTAAAAGTTATAATATTATGCAAAAGTTCCCAATTATTTTTGGTTAAACCGGTATGCCATCCAGGGTACTTATTTGGAATACAAATTATTGTCTAATTTTACAGTCTGCAGACAAACATTTTAACCATACATAAGTCTAATCATGCGAACTAATACAATAGAGACTATCGAAGTTTTTACAATACATTTTTAAAATACATTAAGAAACAACAACAAACACATACGAGGTTTCTGAATGGGACAGGCACAATGTCATTTGACAGAAAATTAGTAATATCTTGTGTAACCAACCCTCCCCCTTTTATCTCGATAATTCATTATTAAGTCAATTCAGAAAAGCCCCCCCCCCCCCTCCCCCTTTTCTCTCTTGATGATCTAGAATAAAAATCAATCTAGGAAAGACCTATTTATATATAAAACAGTTAACATTATGCATGGAAATGTACAATATGATTATGCTTAAACCTTTCAGTATTGTATCTAGAGCGACGTTAAATTGTCGTTAATGTTTCAATATTGTAAGGAAAATATATCAAAATGTTTACTCAGTTATATTTATTTACATATAAACTCATGCAAGTGGTGGGAAGTGCACATTTTGGATGTTACTGAATATTTCTATCCGTTTTTCTCAATCGGACTTTATATGTATATGTATTGATCATCATCAGAGCTGCAATGAAGTTATTTGTGTGACGTGCCCACTATGTTTATTGGGGACAATGCTTGCTATATTGCTCTTCAATCTATTAACCCTAAAGGCCAAGGGTTGCACTTCAAAAGTTTCAAAGGACATATATTTATCGAGAAAACTCTATCTTTCCAAAATATTTTGATACCGAAATTTGTGTATTTTATTATTTTTTTGCTTATTCTGCATAAATTGAAGGCAATTCCTGCTGATGCGCTATTTTAAGTATCAGAGGAGATACATAATCAGCTATAAATATTACAGACATATTTGTGCCATTAGTAATTAGCTGATACGTACTTGTGTGTGCCTGATTGATGGGTTAAGCAGTCGGTATATTTTTGGAAATGTTTATGCGCTTCTAAATTTTCTACCGTTTCTTATATATTTTCACCCAGTAATTTACGTGTTTGGAGATATAGATATTTCAAAAATGCAAATATTATATCACTAAAATGTATCAAATACCAATACAGCAAAATCGAAAATAGTTCATAATGTCAGTTACATGTACCATAACTAGAAACATTATTTTCTGAACGTAATTTATACTGAAGAGGATTTTTCATACGTACATGTATAAAATGCCATACAACCTGTTTTTATATTACGCTTAGCGTTTATTATAAATTCAAATACAAAATTAGTGAAAATGTGACGAAAAGTTAGATATAATTCATTTTTTTTTTATTAAATGTAATTTGAAAGAAATAAACGTAAGGGTAAGAATGAAATAGAATTACTTTGCTCTCTACAAGCTCTTTATGTCATCATGTTCTTTATTGGATACTATTGAATTTTCATTTCATAAAAACCAAAGTAACGTTTTGAACTGGTTTTGGCGTTTGATTCTTACAGTTCAACAACGTTTGCTGTTTGTGAATTTCAAATAATTCGTATTTAGCGGCATCGCTGGAAAAAAGTACAGGGCATATGGTAAACCAAAGATTTATATTGTGATTAAGGATTAGTTCTTATGATCTTATTTCTTTGATACTTATTTCTGATAACGCAATAGGATTACTACGATGTCGATTCTCGAGTGACGATTAGAGTATAGAACAAAATGCCTCACACATACATGTAAGTGTGCGTCCCTAGACCTCTTGTTGAATTCTTGTGTCTCCAACAAAATCTTGGATATTTACTTGATAAATGATAGTATGTCAGTAATCTGGAAAAAAAATCACCCCTCTTTTTCAACGTCAAATTGGAATATAACAAATTCCTGGTGCATGTCTTTTTCAAGTGTGCATATTTGACGATAAGTATCTGATACATTCATAAAATTCAATTACAATGTGATTACATAGTACTTGTGCGGTAATGGCTGCCTCGAGAGCTCTTAACGATTAATTATAATCTGTCTTGATCTTATCCACTAACAACTGTATTAAATTGTTATGCTATTTCCGCATTGCTGAAATACATTTGTCAAAACATCTTCGACTGCAGTAGATTCCATGACTCACACACACAGGTGTATGTAAATATAAGGCACTGATGATGATAAAAATAGATAAGATAATAATGCACGTGTAATTCAGTAAAGCATGTGCGGTCAAGGTTAATCAAATCTATTTGCGTGGAAGATACCGTCTTGTTTTTTTCTGGATTTAACGATTTAAGTTGTCGACGCAGTGCAAGCAATTCATTAGTTTTAAGTGCACGATTTCCATTAGACGCTTTGAAGAAAAGAGTTTCTTTTATAATAGATTAAGCATTTATCTTAAAAGTGAAATTTTAAGATGTGATCCGTTGGCCTTTAACTATTAAACAGTACGTCTTTATTTTGAAAGTTGACGTAAATTTTGAATATTCTTTTAAAAATCTGTAGATTACAGTACCACAACTTTTGGTTTAAAAAATGTAATTTTGATCAAAAATTTACACATGCTTGTATTTTTACTCTTATAAAGTACTTGCTTTGCTTTCTGTTCTGTACTTTAATAAATGGAATTTATGGAATTTAATAGAATGGAATTAAAGTGAATAATTTTTTTATTTGCAGTCTTTTTATTTTGTTTTGAACAAAAAAGAAATTAAACTATCGGTCAGCAGACTTTATCCTTGTTTTTACTTGTAGAACCAAGATAAGCAGAATAGTTTTATTTTTTACACGATCATATATTTTTTTATTGCACAGACGAATGATATTTTTCTTCATATATATATATATGTAACGAACATGCCTTGTGAATAACAGCTCATTGGTTCTGAACATGTTTTGAAATGCCATCATTCATGACATTTCATTGTATTTGGTATATTCCCATAATGATATTTAATCCATTGTCTTCTAAACCAAAAGATAAACAGTAAAATGTAATTGTATTCATAACAAATAGCATCTGAATTGCACAATACGCACATTTTTTTTTCGCTTTCTAAATTTTGACATCTGACAGTTTTAACACGATGGGTAACAGACATGGAGAAGTACCTGCTTACCTTTCCAAAGCACTCTTATATACCAGATTGGTTTTTTGGTTTGGTCCGATTTGCTCATTCTTAAGTTTTTACGTTGTGGTTTATATGCTTTTGTTTGTGTTTTGGTCATAATTCGATTTTTGCCGTTTAGCGTTGTCAGGTTGTTTTCGGCTTATGAGTTTGATTGTCCATTTCATATCGTTCGCCTCTCTTTTGAATTTATCATCTCGAGGATAAAACTAAAGTAATTCTTGCGTGTTCGACTCTTTCTGTATTTTTGGTATTATAAAAAGATGTATCACTGATAAACTATGAAACTTTGTTTACACAGTCTTCCTCTTTCATCAGACCAGAAGTTATATACATATATTGAAAATCTAAAGATGTAGCGTTCTTGACTTTGAAACAATATCACCATTATCTGGCTGTCAAAACATTCGGATGAGTTCCTTCTTGAAATAGGTTTATTTACAGTACTTTTGCTGATAACTGATTCTTGATTGTTTATCTCAGTTTCTTTGTTCAAAGTTACCCAGTTAACAGAGTCTTTGTGTACTGCTAATCTTGCGATTTTTAGGACTATATTGATGCTAGGATTTGAAGATGTTACTATCACGTTTGTTGCTTCCTTGTAGATATTAACTGCTAACAACTATAATCCCTTGAAACCGAAGTAATAAAATTAAGGTGAAAGCAGGTGCGAGTCTGACTCATAAATCTAGTAATTTGCACAATGTTTTGAAAATTTGCCAATGACGTAAAGGAAACCGTTATTTTTTGTGTGTAATTAAAGGTAACTGTTCAGATTAGGGTTATCTGACAACAATTGATTGATTATTTCTGCTTTTTTCTGTTCATAACATGCTATACAATGTTTGACAAAAAATGTTTATTGGAAAGTAAAAAAAAAATGTTTTATATCCTTTTCATCAATACCAAAAATATACACTATTTGACACAAAATAGTGAATGCATTTGAGATGCATTTCAAAACTAGTTGTGTACAAGCAATCAACCTTCAACTATTTGCACACCACGGCATCTACGATACAGTGTTACTGATAGACTTGCTACTATTCCCTTTCTTTTATTAATTTCTTACTAATTTATATGTTGACTCATTAATGGACTTGACGCTCTCCTCATTTAAACTTTCTAAAAGCAGATAAGTTTTTTTTTAATTGAAAAGAGTATTTGTATTTCTTTTTACTTTTCAATAAACAGCAGTACGACATATCAGCAACCATGAGTGGCAGAGCTTCAAAAAGCGGTATTGGGTTAAAAGTTGAAAAGAAATTGGAAGAAGTAAGCATTTATTTTTAAGTGTATATACTTTTGTTATGTACAGATAATCAGAATTTCAAGATGTCTGGAAGTGGTCGTGCAAATAAATCCGGCTTGGGATATGAAGTGGAAAAGAAGATGGAAGCGGTAAGCGGCATGACACGTGATCGTGACACTTGATTATTGAATGTTTTATTCCACATTTGTCTTTGATATGAGCATGACTCTGAGTAAATATTGTCCTGAGTAGATTAGTATACTGCACGGGTACAATATACATTCTACGAGGGATAATATTCACCGATATTCATGCCATTACCCATTTATTGTTACACAAAGCTTACAAAACTGTTTCAAACACATTTTCGTCATTGATGACGTTGATCATTTGAAGTCATCTTTGCACTGGTGCAATATCATACTAAGTGCACGCTAACTTTTCATTCCTCTATGTGTTAAATATATTGTTGCTTTAAAACAAAAATAATTACATAGCTTGGCCTCATTCAAAATAAAACTCAATGTGGAATAAGGTATTCAGCTAGTGTCGTGATTCATCGTCGTGACCAAGAGTGTAGTAGTCTGAAGTCATAACTCAAATGACAAATAACACTTAGAGTGGTGTCCCTTTGTCTCATTATCCCACTAATATCATTTATCATTTATTCGCAGTATAAGCAACAGAAAACACTACACATTGAGGGCCGAGGATGTCCTTCCGAGCTTCTAAGTCAGGATTAGGCTATGAAGTGCAACGTAAATTGGAATTAGTAAGATCTAGAGCTAGTTGTTTCTCTGTACAGTATAATCCATTTAATAGAATGTAGCTAGAATATAAAACACATATATATGCCAAATTTGTCGTGACGTTGACAATGCAAAATGTAACTGCACTAGCATAAGGCGCATCACTTTATATATATAGTTTTTAGTTTATTGCACGCATACATGTAACTGTGAAATGTACACAATGTAAGTATACTAAAAAGCAATAGATAGAATGACGCATGATTGATCGAGTTATAATTTTTCTGTGGATGGCATCATTTATGTATTCACGTTTAACTTCATGAAATATAAATTTGCGATTGTTTGTCTATTTGACTTCAGCATTAACATGTACCCTGAAAATTTTTCAAAATTTAGAAGAATAAGACATGCTGTTATATAATTGCCGAAAGATAGGGATATACCCATGTTTCAAATTTATATATTATTTCAAAATCTGGACCTATTTAGGGATATAGTGCAAAGTCAACGTTACATCATTTGCATGAAATAAACTAGCTACATTATATTATACACATACAGTATCGTTCAAAATTTGATTAAACATAGTTCAATATTTACATACAAGAGAAACAACTATACTATGCTAAACACTTACTTAAGCATGGTGGCAGTGTTAAATGGACGTAACTAATGGTACCGGATTATACGAATGGCTAAAATAATGTTTAATTGGCGCAGCAAGTATAATGAAGTATAACAAACTTTTTGTAATAGATTTAAAATCAAAATCTTAATGACCCAAAACCAACATGTACTGATACATGGTTCAAATATATTTGAAAATATATAATCGTCCTACAATCGCTTCATCTGCGTTCATTTTCATGGTCTGTTTTATTATATGTTGAATTCTCGCATAAAAATCCCATCAAATTCTGAACTACACCTATTGTGTGATGTGTTTTATTTTTATACGGATTTTCTAGATACCAGTGCTGGAAGTTGAAGGATTTAACTTAAGATTATCTTTTGAGTTAATAACAAGTAATAGAAAAATGTAACAAGCACCAATTTTAGGGAGCTACTATTTGATTTTTATAGGGGGGAGGAAGGGGGGGGGGGGGGACTAGGATGAAAAATTTTGTCCTGCATTTTTTTTTAGCTGTAATCTCTGTCCTGCCTTTTTATTTTTCACTCTGTTCGGTCCTGCCTTTTTTTTTTTTAGTTTATCCTGACTTTTTTTTTACCTAAATTGTCGTCCTGACTTTTTTTTTGTAAGTGTCTCATCCTGCCTTTTTTTTTACTCAAAACTCCTGTCCTGCCTATTTTTTTCAAATTTCATCCTAGCCCCCCCCCCCCCCCCCCCCCCCCCCCCCCCCCCCCCTACAAATCAAATGGTAGCTCCCTTATGAAATCCACAATCCGTTTAACAGTATTTTTTTTATAGCATTGTCTAAATTATAATTTATTTTAAGGAGTTAATTTTGCTAGTGATATATATTTATCTATATTTCTCCCTTTTACTCTCTCTACATATATACATTGTGCTACATGTATACTAATTTACACTAATTCTATTTTATTCTGGCTTGTACACATGTCAGTATTGACATTTCTCGTACTATTCATACTGTTCAGCATAGCAAAAATATACCTTGTTTTAACAATTCTAATTATTAAATCATTCACTATTTAAAGTTTATGAAATTGAAACGGTTACTTCTTTTTACTGTTAGTTGAATTTGATATGTACTTTATTTTGAAGATGTTAATATATATTATTGTACACATGTATTTTAAGGAAATAATGATATATGTTAATAGAAGTTTGTTTAACTTTTCCTCTTGATTTTGATGATCTATTTACAAAATATGATATATATAATTTAACCAAATTCAATGCTAAAATACAGAGATTTGAATGAATTTGGATGCTTGTAATTTATTTTGATTCGTACAAAGCACAGTAAAAAAAGAAAGAAACTGTTACAATGATTTAAACTTTTATATCTTATGTAAGTTTAGACTTGTACGTTTCATGACTTTTGTAAGTTAGAATATATTTTTATTATTAAGTCGACCTAAACAATTCATTAGAACTGGTTGATTGAATATTGATTCTAAATAAAAACTTAAATTTGAATAAGAACACTCTAACGAAAATAACTTGTATCATAAATATTTTAATGAACATGTTCTATTTTTAGAACATTAGAACGTTATTACGTCATTAATATTTTTGATCTATTTTTAGAACTACGACCGAGAGGAAGCAGCAGGAACTCCTACTCACGTAGTCAACTGGGTAAACGCCATACTCGGCAGCGAGCACGACCCAATCGTAAGTTTTATTTATAGTCAATACGGTGTGTAGATCATTTATTAAGAAATATTAATAGCATTTTTTATCAAAACTACTTTATTGAGTAATATATTAAATTTAATTTTAAATGCAAATATTACATCAATACTCATTTTCGACCGATATTGAATTTACTCTTTTAAAAAAATGTAACTAATTATGAAAAGAGATGTTTAAGAGCAAAGAGATCAAGACCAAAGATGAAGTTTACATTTTAGTGACAATTTTGTAAAACTGCTATATTTTTGGGCCAAAAAGGGGTCTTACCGGACCTACTCCTTTAAGGGTAATAAATAATATTGATATTATAATTGTACATTTAAACTCTTTGAAAGACAAAAATAAGTAAAAAAAAATTTTTAACTACGTTTTATATTAGAATTGAATTGTAAATAGTTAATATAATCGTACATCTTTCATATAGATACTGAGTACTTCAAATATTTTATTTTATTATTGCAAAAGAAAAAGAAATAATATTGTACTGATGCCAAACTACAGGGCCCAATTTCATCCTAAATATATAAAAAAAAGAAGATGTGGTATGATTGCCAATGAGACAACTGTCCACAAGAGACCGCAAATAGAAACACTAATAAAATATGTTATTTGTATGTAAACGCTTCAAATAATGATCTAAAAATATGAAAACTTATTAGAAATTTGTGTCGAATTCATTTTGATATCACAAGTTCTGGAACTGTGAACAAAGAAATAAAACAATTGGAAAATGGTGTGAGCAAACAATCATAAAAATTATCTTAATGTTGCCTACTTACGACTTTATATGAAGAATAAATCACTAAATATGCATACATTCCAGAGTTTACTTATTGCCTAATATTATGTTCGGCAATAGGATGAATAATCATCATCATCAAATTTCAGGAAATAAGCTTAATGCCTGAAAATGTCAGGCAATAACTTAATGCCTAGGCGTTAGCTTATTGCCTAGGATTTACACTTAATGCCTAATTTCACTTATTGCCGCTAACATATACATAATTGCTTTTACGCACTCTTTAAGATGACTGAGTTATATAGTTTCCATCTTAACTAATTTTCAACATAAATTATAAAGATCAACAGAAAATCATGAATTATGCATAACTACATAAATCATTGCTGTCTATGAAGTTATAATTTTGTGGCGCATAATAAGGACATTACAACATTCATTTTATGATAGAGGAAGTTGCATGTGTAGGGACCACGTTATTTTGTTTAGATCAGTTCATTTGAATTTAACTAGGAAATTTCATTTTAGAATATTTCTTTAATCTGACTACATTTAGAAAACTCTGTGTTACTTTTAGAATATTAATGTGCTGATTATATTTGAGAAAAGTCCGTATCGTTTTTGAAAAGCTCAGTTCATTGAATCACATAATTTGAATATATAATGACTTAACATGCTTCTGAAGAGTCTCGAACAAGCCTTTTTTGTTTTACAACCGCCTTCCGTATTAAAATAAACTCAATTTGTGAAATTAGAAAAATATTTGAAAATTGACTGTCAACATTTGAATAGTAGACATGTATTTTTGGTTATTAAAGCATTGCGGCTGAGCCAAGGTATGTTTGTAATAGTAACCATAGCAACCACACACATCTAACCTCAAGATTCAATTTTCATCATTACCACTGTGAATGTAGGTCTTCGAAAATTCAAAAACTATTTTAAAAATGAATTAATTTTGTTTTAAATTGAAAAGTAATAGTCTAATATTTTAATTTGGTTTTCGAAGACGTCCTTCACCTTTACCCATATATCATTCCAGTCGATTTCCTGGTCTATATATAGATATAAAAGACTAGTAATTTGGCTTGTGTTTATTATTCCTTTCCTTTATAGCCTGGCACTGATTGGAAGTCAATTTGCAACCATTTAAGGGACGGTGTTGCACTTTGCAAGTGAGTAGCTATGTTTCAGTCTTCTGTTGCTGTTGCATCGCTTACTTAGTTTTCATAACTTGTTCTTTGATTGTGTTATTTCTGCAAAAAACGCTAGAAACATTCAATATACTGATATTTTTAATCTTAAATTATATGTTGCATATACATTTAGCATGCTTTCGAAACAAATGAATACCAAACGAATATTTATTATCAATTAACTACTTACATTTCAATATCTGTTAATTTTGATCCCATTCGTTAACTTTATTTATTGAAATCAAATGTAGTGTTTTAATGGAATGCATAAAAAATCAACATAATGTTTACAAAGTAAATTAAGGTTTGGTTTGTTGGCTAAAAGCAAAGCATGCTCGTTGATATTTGGTCTTTATTAAAAAGCTAGAATTTGTTTTTGTGTTTCTTATCTTTGATAAATGATTGAGGTAAAACATCGTTATACTTCTACAGTAAACATGTCTGTTTGTTAGAAAAATGAAATGAAAAAATATGCTAATTTGCTAATGATAATGTATGCATGGGTAAATACCATAACTATATGTATGCCTAAATATATTGTAAAATTGATTTCAATGTCAATGCATTACTGCACGATTTTAGTTTTGATACTCCTTTTGACCATTGTAGAATTTCGTATTTATTTTTCAGCAGTTTTAAAACATAATTTATCTTGTATACAAAACAATGCAAATGTATTATACCACCGAATGCAACTCTTCATGGTATGTTCCCATGTCACTGGCATACACACGTGGATAGATGTTTAATTGTTTTAACGACATACTTGTCGATGAACTAAAATCATAGCACTCTCTAAAATAAGAATCTAATGATCTTGTTTTTCTCTTTAGTATATACCAATTTGATCGTTTTGAAATTTTGTTAGTTGTGTTTGTATGAAAGCTTTAAGTTATTGCATCTAATTGATGCATAACATTAACAAATGTTTACTATTGCCTGTGTTCTGCTCATTGCTCTGTTTCATTTGTCGATTTCATCAAACATTTTCCATTTCATTATGTATATTCAAATTTATACATATACATGCTATTATACACATTGCTCATACCCTTCCCATATTTAGTTAATATTTGAAACCACGAAAAGAGGTATTTGCACATGGATTTTGTAAATTGTTGTTAAGTGAACTTTATTTATCAATGCCTTAAATCATATACAATTGTCAGAAACCTTAAGGAAAGTTCACTTTAAGATTTTCTTTGAAAGTTGAATATCCACATTCAATAAGAATTTTCGGATACTTTAAACTCGAATCTTGTTTTAATATTTCACAGAACATTGAATTTGTACCGATATGTTGATTCACTAGCGATTTCATATTCACGCGTCGGTAACATTTTCATCTGGACATATTCGATCATCTGCTTTTACGGAAGCTATATGATTGGCTCCCTGAACTCAACGCTTAACCTGCTTGAATGCTGTTTGATTGCACATTTGCAGATCTTCATGCTTTGTGAAATAAATCATTTAGGTAAGTTGAACTATAGTGGAAGGATAGTCTAGTATACATGTTCATTGTACAATTTTGTTTAGCATGTCTGTCATAAAATGAGCATTTGTCCTTAAGTAGTTGAATTGAATTGTAAATAAGTTAATCTGAAGTAAAATACATTACTTAAGAATTGCATTTTATCGATGCGGACATGTTGTCAAAGTCTTCCTATACAAATAAATTGAAGAAGATAAGAAGGAAAAGTAGCATCACAGTTTTTTTTATTTCTTCTTGATTTGTACACAATAGTTATTTTCGAATACAATCTTTGTCTCAACATTCTAGCAAAGCACGTGTTTTCATCTCATTATTCTATTTATTTTAAATTGTATAAATGATTAAAGGTTGTCGGCAAAATTATTATACGCTCATGTTAATAGTTCTCGTTTGAATTGTTTTACAATGTTATATCCGGGCCTTTTATAGCTGACTATGCGGTATGAGTTTGCTTATTGTTGAAGGCCGTACGGTGCCTATAGTTGTTAATGTCTGTGTCATTTTGGTCTCTTGTGGACAGTTGTCTCATTGGCAATCATACCACATCTTCTTTTTTTTTTTTATATCTATACGTCTAATTTAAAGAACCATTCCCGTGAAGAAATAGCCTCTCTATGTTAACGTTAGCAATCTTTTTAGACTTTAAATGGCCGATTGACTTGTGTTTCCCTTGTTTTCAATACAAATTTCCTTGAACTATTGTAACAACTGTTTCTACAATGATTTAAAATTTTTCATAGGTTGATCAATATTTTATTGAAAAAAGATGGAAAATCACCAATCAATTTCCAAAAGAAGGTCATGTCACCCTTCGTTGCCATGACAAACATTGAAAACTTCAACAAAGGCATTCAAGATTATGGCGTAGACAAAGAATCCGAAT